>PVIH01006908.1:0-95689 GCA_004025045.1 Sigmodon hispidus
GGGAGAGGGAGGAGAAGAGGAGGGAAGGCTCGGTTGGAAAGATGGCTTGGAAAGGTGTTGAGTTCAATCTCTGGGACTTCTGTGCAGGAAGGAAAGAAGCTGACTTTTGCAGGTTGTCCTCTGACCTCCACACCTGTCCCATGGCTCACACGACTCTACTCCAGTTCACATAAATAACTGCACTGAAGGGATTTTCTTTAAAGTATAGGATGAATACTATCAACTAGAAAGAGGGACAGGGGCGAAGAGAGAGACGGGGGGAGAGAAAGAGAGCAAATGTTGATGGCAAGGACTTGGAGATAGATGCATTTGTTATCAGGAGTATAAACTGCTACAGGAAACAGCATGACATTCCTAAAATAATAAAAAATAGTTACCATACATGATAGTAATTCCATTTCTTGACTTATAGCTGCAAGAATTTGAAAACAGGATCTCAAAGATGCTGAAGGATGGTCTTTCCTATGAATATGTGTTGCTAATACTGGTTAATACAGAAGCTGTTTTGGCCTATGATAAGACAGGGTATAAGGCAGGAAATTCAAACAGAAATATAGGAGAAGGGCAGAATCTAGGAAACGTGGTCCAGCTGCTCAAGGACCAAGATGTGAAAGTACCTGTACGCCACTGGCCATGTGGTGATACATAGATTAATAGAGATGGGTTAGTTTAAGATGCAAGAGCTAGCTAGTAATAGTCCAAGCCATAGGCTAAACAGTTTGTAATTAATATAAGCCTCTGAGTAATTATTTTATAAGCGGCTGCAGGACCTCAGGTAGTAGAGATTTGTCCTGACCAAGGGGCTAAGTGGGACTGAGAAACTTGCACCTACACAAAGAGACATTTGTTCACCCATGTGCAATAAAATAGCATACAGCTTTAAACAGAAGGAAAATTCTGATGCACATACAATACAGAAGACCTGAAAGAACAACGCTAAGTGAAACAAGCCATTCACAAAGAGACAAAGTGGTTCAACCTAAGGACCTAACACTCCCGTAAAAAGCCCAGCCTGACTCCACCTGCCTGTAAACCCAGTGCTGTGGGGGATGGGAACAGAAGTATCATTCAGACTTGTCCCACGTCCGCTGAGAGACCCTGTTGAAAAGGAATATGGCAGAGATGACAGGGCAGGGCAGCAGACACCCTCCTCTGGTCTCCACACTTGCTCAGGGCCACACATAGCTGCACATACATCACCACATATACACTCACTTAAGCTCATACATCCCATATATTTACACACAGAAAATAAGCAAAATAACAAGTTTATTGTACTAAATATAGAAAATGGTCCAGCAAATGACTATATGATTCCACTAAGATCATTTATATAAAGTAGTCAAATCCGTATAGATAAGAGACAGATTAGTGGTTACCAGGGCTGGAAAGAGAGGGATAGAGATTGTTTAATAGGATTAGAGTTTCAGAGGTTGTTTTTTGTTTTTTTAAAATGCATTAGGGGTATGTGTGTGAGACAGGGGCAGAGTGGGGAGAGAGAGAGACAGAGAGACAGAGAGAGAGAGAGAGAGAGAGAACATCCAGGTGCATGCTACAGCCTGTGTGCCACTATAAATGTAGCATAGTGTCTTAATGACGTTTCTGTTGCTGTGAAGAGACCTCATAACTAAGGCAGGTTATAAAAGAAAGCACTTGCTTGCTTACAATTTCAGAAGGTGAGTCCATGACCATCAAAATTGGGATCATGGCAGCAGGCAGACAGGTGTGGTTCTGGAGAGCATTTGTGTGTGTGTGTGTGTGTGTGTGTGTGTGTGTGTGTGTGTGTGAGAGAGAGAGAGAGAGAGAGAGAGAGAGAGAGAGAGAGAGAGGGAGGGAGATCTGCAAGGCTGGAGACAGAGAGGTGGGTGTGGATGAAGCCTGGGCCTATTGTAGGCTTTGAAACCTCAGAGTCTACCCCTCATTACATAACCTCCTCCAAGAAGACTACATCTCTTCATCTTTCTCCGGACAGTTCCACCAAGCATTCAAATATATGACCCTATTGGGGACATTCTCACTGAAGCTGCGTCTAAGCATCATGTGCAGGCCAGAGGATAGTGCTGTGAGTCGCTTTTCTTCTTCCACATTTCCTGTGGAGGCTGGCGATCAGACTCAGGTCATCAGGTTTGCATGGCAGATTCATCCCTGAACCATCTCAGAGAATAGTCAGAAAACAGTTGTCTGACTATGTGAATATAATGTGTACTTAACATTACTGCATTGTACATGTAAAAGTGGTCAAAATGATAACTGTCATGTTCTGTGTATTTTACCATCTATGCTAGGGGTTCTGACACCCTTTTCTGGCTTCCACTGATACTGCATGCATACAGACACACGGGCTAAACACCCATGCGCACAGAAGAAAGAAAACAAGTGAGACTGAAAAACTAAAATATTCATCAAAGTATTGAGCATACAAAAACACGTTTGACCCTTGCACTGTCACGGAAAATCGAATGAGCCTCATTCCTCACTAGCACACAGAGGGCCACAAATCCCATAGACAACGAACCCTGCATGACCTAGGAAAAGGTTAGAGGACAACATTTGCTTTATAGTAAATGAAAAAGCAGAAATAAACTTGGACACCTAGCATGAGCAGATGTGTTTTGCAATGAGAAAGCGCCTCCTGTGCAGAGAGCCAGAGAGGCCTGCCCTTCTCTGGCTTCCAAAGACAAGGAGTTAATGTCACCATGCCCCCCCTCCCTTTTTTTGGAGTGAACATTGTCAGGGCCTCACTGCCCCAACTCGTGCTCTCTGCTACTTTTTTTGGGAATGATTTTCAGCTAACTGGTGGTTTTTTGGCTCCTTGACAAATTGCATTGTTTTCTATAAACAGCTCACTCAGCAACTGTAGAAAAGGGATCGAGGGACTAAAATGTCAGCTGTACATCATGTGGGCCATTAAAGAACTATCTGGATGTGGAAAATCTTCAAGTAGGACTATGGAAACTATTCTTCAGATAGTTTGAAGACGAAAAGCTAAATAGGACCTCAATCAGTCAGTCTAGCCATGAGCATGCATCCCTGAGAAACTGAGAAATCCCTCAGAAATCAAGAGGTTGGGAGGCTTCTAGCTGCCATGGATCTGAAACGATTCCATTGGAGAGCCAGAGAACTCTGCTCTGCCTCTGTCTCTCTCAACCCCTCTTGTCAGCTTTTAGTCTTGCTGGGTCTCACTTCTACCTTGTGAGCCAATGTGAGAGCTCAAGGATGTTTTTGAAATATCATTATAATGGTGGTTATAATCATTTTAAAGCAAGGATATTTCTGATTAGTCATAAATGCAGCCTGTAGGCAGAATTTTCCTGTCCTGACCACCTGCTCCCAAATAACCAACACAGAGACTTAAGACTATTTACAAATGCTTGGCCAATAGTTCAGGTTTATCACTAACTAGCTTTTCCATTTTACGTTAGTCCATACTCCTTATTTATGCTCTGCCATGTGGTGGTGACTTTACTAGCATGGCACATTCATCTGCTCCCTCTGCATCTGACCCCGCCCTTCTTCCTCCATTATTCTCAGTTTGGCTCTCCTGCCTAACTATCCTGTTCAGCAATTGGCCAGTCAGCTTCTTTATTAAACCAATCACAGTGAGCGACAAATTTTCACAGTGCACAAAAGGGTGATTCCACAGCAGCAGGCATTATAGAAAATTTCAGAACTAAAAATAGGCACAAACAAAATTTATTTGTAAATAAGCCAGAAATTCCCACTAGCTAGAAATGGTACGTTTGATATCTTAGAGGACAGCTCTAACGGCTGTTATAAATGCTGCTCACCTGTCATACTGTATCTTCCTGACACTATTTTACCCTCTGTAAAATGGGTCCAATAATCCTGCTCAGAAGTCATGTAAGAGTTAAATAAGGCATAGGTTGTAAAATGCTCACTCAGCCTGGCAGATCTGGTCAAGTTGTTGACACCATGGGAGAGGGTCTTCATTCTTCACCCCATCACATCCCCTCCCTCCCTCCTTCTCTCCTCCTGTCCTGCAATAGTGCACCACAAACTTTTATATGGGTCTAAGATTCACTCCAAATCGCTAGGCAAAAAAGGGAGGCTAGCAGAAGTGTGACCATTCTTTCAAAGATGCAGATCATCATGGCACACACACAAGTGTGCACACACAGATACAGCACACGTGTGTGCTACTGATGCAGTAAACTAAGCAAATTCAAGTGTTTACTCTGATAAATACTGACATATGAGCCATTAGTTAAACCCAAAGGGAAGAAAAATATCTTCCTTCTTGGGGATTCATTTGTAATCCTAGCCCTTGGGAAGCTGAGGCAGGAGGATTGCTGCAAGTTTGAGGCCAGCCTGGGGCTATACAATGAGTTTGAGACTAATCTGAGTTATACAGCAGACCTTGTCTCAAAACAAAACAAAACAATGATCCCAAAAAGAACAGAAAAAAAGGAAAAATTATTTTCATCTGTCCAGGATTTTATGGCCCAAGACCCCTCAAACAAAAGCACACATGTACTTAATACAATCTGTGAAAACAACATGAGAGAATCTATAAGCAAAGAAGAGCCAAAGAATGAGTTAAACACATATCACACACCTGTATGCACTTGAAGAGAACACACTGGCTGACTGATGTACAAAGGTCTGACCCACTGCTAATGAGCGGGCACATACAGTCTGGCCTATTTGTTGATGTTCTTTTCATTAAAAAAAAAAAAAAAAAAAAGTGTATGTGGGAGGGGCATGCCCATAAGGACCAGAAGAAGTTACACTGAGTTAAGCTGAAGTTAGAGGTGGCTGTAAGTGTACCTTACATGGATGCTAGGTATTGAACTCTAGGCCTCTGGTAGAGAAGCAAGCCCCCTCCCCAATTATTTTTTTCAAGGCAACGTGTCTCTGTGTAACAGCTCTGGCTGTCTTATAACTCGTTTTGTAGATCAAGCTGGCCTGGAACTCACAGAGATCTGCCTGCTTCTGCTTCTCGAGTGCTGGGATTAAAGACTACCATCCAGCCAGAGAAGCAAGCATTCTTTAATTAACCATGGAGCCACATCGCCAGCCCCTAGCTCCTCCTCTGTGGCCTCCTG
Source organism: Sigmodon hispidus (assembly GCA_004025045.1). Taxonomy (NCBI): domain Eukaryota; kingdom Metazoa; phylum Chordata; class Mammalia; order Rodentia; family Cricetidae; genus Sigmodon; species Sigmodon hispidus. The sequence goes on from PVIH01006908.1 coordinate 5,067, forward strand.
TCCTAAGGACAAGGGAAGAGCCTCCCATGTGAGGGCCTCATCACCTGACTCAAGGGACAAGATAGTTGGTGAGGATGACCTTCTTGTGTCTGCCATTTGCTCAGATCCCTTCAACCTGAAGGTAGCATGTCTGGAACCCTATCCAAACAATTACAACAATAAGACCATGAGCATGTCCACCGTCTTGGAAGTTTCTTGTACTCCTTTAAAAAGCCTTCTGTCCAGCTCCCCGCTGATCCTCTCAGACCACAGGTCCTCCCTGGCCCCTGCTCTCCCTGGCCACTGGTCCTCCCTGGCCCCTGCTCTCCCTGGCCACTGGTCCTCCCTGGCCCCTGATCTCCCTGGCCACTGGTCCTTCCTGGCCCCTGCTCTCCCTTGTCTGTGCTCCTCCCTGGTTACAGGTCCTCCCTGGCCCCTGCTCTCCCTGGTCACAGGTCCTCTCTGGTCCCTGCTCTGCTCTCCATTTGCACTTAGCACACACAGTAGAAACCACTCACTAGGACTCTGTTCTGCCCAGCTACTTGCACAAAACAGGGCTTTGTGTGTACCTCTGCTGTTGCCTGGATCCCTGCCCATTCTTTTCTGTTCTGAGTAGGACCCCAGTACTACCTTTGGGCTGTTTCACTCTCTCTCCAAGAGCAACACTAAAGCCTTGTGTCATTCAAATCTTTCTCATTTAAATCTTTCTTCTTCTGTCCCCAGACAGGATTTCTCTGTGTAACAACTATCCTGGCTGTCATTGAACTCTCTCTGTAGACCAGGCTGGCCTCAAAGTCACAGAGATCCCCCTGCCTCTGCCTCCTGAGTGCTGGGATTAAGAGTTTGAGGGTTTGTGCCACCATTGCCTGGCCAAATATTTCATTTTAAAAAAGGATTTATAGCTGAGGCGTACATATGTATAGCTCAGTGGTAGAGCACTTGCCTAGCATCCATGAAGCCCTGGTTCAATCCCTAGTACATAATAAACAAACAAAGAAAGAAATATTTTTTAGGGGAATGCAGTCAGAATGTGGGAGTGGCTGGTGGTTGTGGGAAAACAGAAATTTGCGGTGTTTTGAGGCCAATGGGGATGGAACAGGGTGATGGGGGCACTGCACCTGTGCTATGGAGGTGGGCCTGGCTCACTAGAGCCCCACATCTGGAGGAGTGAAAGAGCCACTGGAACATCTGGGAGCCACTTCAGACTGAGGCCCTCAGAAGGTGGAGGGTTACAGGGGAGCTGGGCTGCTGAGAGACAGACTCTGTTTCCACCTACTTTCTGGCTGTTGGCAACAGAACCGTCTAAACTTTAGTTTTTACATGTCTGTGTGCAAACGCGCTTTTATTTCTCCCAGTTCAATCTTGAAGACATTCGTCCTTCCAAACACCCTTCATCTTTGGCCTCTTTCTCCAGAAAGAAATCCAGAAGCTTGGGAGGTGGTGCAAGCCCATAATCCTAGCACTAGGGAGGATCATGAGTTCTGGGCCAGCTGGGGCCAGAGAGAGAGAAAGAGAGAGAATGAAAAAAAAACTAAGACTGTAATTGGGTGACATTACCCCTGAGGTCACCCTCGCTAATTATGCCTCTGCCCTTCTTTTCTGCAGAGATGGGGATTTGAAGCAAAGGCTTTGCATATGCTGAGCCAGCACTGAGTCACATCTGCAGGCCTCACTCTGCTCCTCCTTGAACTGTTCCACTTTCTGTGATGTCTTCATAGCTCAAGGAGCCCTTCTTGTTTGCATGTCATGGAGGGCAATAGACATTTCAGGTGAGAAGTTTCTGGCAGCCGTTGACTGGCACTGCAGTTAAGAATTCACCCAGAGGGCTGGAGAGATGGCTCAGAGGTTAAGAGCACTGACTGTTCTTCCAGAGGACCTGAGTTCAATTCCCAGCAAAACCACATGGTGGCTCACAACCATCTATAATGAGGTCTGGTGCCCTCTTCTGTAAAACTGTATGCATAATAAATAAATAAATCTTAAAAAAAAAAAAAAAAAAAAAAGAATTCACCCAGAAAGGCCTCTTGAGAAAAGACTGGCAGTCTGAGTCCACAGCCACCTGTGGCTGCTCTCAGCTCCTCCCTGTATCAGAGAAAGATTGGGGAAAGTGAGGCACAGGAAAGACATTGCCATTTAAGGCTGTTGGGCTAACCATCCTCTGTCAAGACTAGCTTCCTTTCCCATTGAGATGCAAGATGACTATAGTCTCGACACTTGAAAATGTGAGGATTTATGCATTGAGGTCTTAGAAGGAAATGTCTATATTATTTACCAGTTAGTGTCTCACTCCTCCTCAGGGGCAGGGCTTTGGCCCCAGGGTTCTATAATCTTGTACGGAATATTTCCACCATTACGAAGCTCCTTCAAAAATAAATAAATATCAGCAGCCCCACAGATGTTTCCTTATTTGCTGAAGGTAAAAGAAGATAAACACACTTACTGTGATTCACAATATTTGTGTAAAAGGCACCACACTAGAGCTGTCCTAAGTACGCTCAACAATAATATTTGGGGAACTTTAATTTCTTATCTTGGATGGCTTCTCGCCACATGGACGAAACTTCAGCCTCCTTTCCCGGTGTTGACACCTCCAAAGTCAGAAGAATCTGTGCTTCCGGGAATTGCCTTTCCCAGTGAGACAATGTGCACAAGGCTGGGTTCCCTCCTCAGTGGTTATCAAGTAGAGGCTGGTTGCCCATGGCCTGCCACTCACGGCTACCTTTCCAGATCAGCTCACACAGAGGCTCTTCGACTTGAAGAGCCTCTGAACCCTGGAGGGCACAGTACATAGGCTCTCGCTGGGCCCTCTGTTGACCCAGGGTACCTGGATTGGTTTAAAGGGCTGTGCAGGCGCTGCTGGGGCCTCATTTTGAAAACAGCTAGCCTGTGTATCTTTTTAAAAAGCTTCCAAAATTTTAAGCCATGGCTGGGAAATTGGTTCGCAATGGTTGGAGAGGGAACTTGTTTGCAGTTTAATAAGGTCACTCTAGGCCAGGTATGGTGATATACACTTTTGATCCCAGTACTCAGGAGGCAGAGGCAGGAGACTATCTGTGAATCTGAGACCAGCTTAGTGTGCATGATGAGTTCCAGGCCAGCCAAGCCTATTTAGTGAGACCCTGTCTCAATAAATCAACAAATAGATGAATGAATGAATGAGCTACTCTGATGACTTCCTAGTTTGTTTTTGAGCCCTTCATTCCATTGATCTACATTTGTGTTTTGTGCCAGGCTCCATGTTGATTTGGTTACTATGACACAATTTTAAAATGTGAAATGGAGCATTGTATCTGGAGCACTGCTTCTCTTTGCTTCAAATTGCTTTGGCTATTGGAACTTTTGTTTACATTTGGGATTCCCCTTCCCCATTCCTGGGGAGAATCTCATTGGAATTTTAATAGGGATTGTACTGAATAGCAACTCTGAACCATGACTACTGAAGGGTTTTTTAAAAAAAATCTTTTTCTTATGTTTCTTTCTTCTTATTGCTCTGGCCAAGGTTTCAAGCACCAGAGTAATGAGAATGGACATGCTTAGCTCACTCAGTTTTTCCCCATTTAGTATCCAGTTAGCTATCTGTCTCTTGTATACTGTCTTTGCTATGTTCCTTTTTGCTTGAAAACTTGTTATCAACATGTATGTAATTCTGTTAAAGGCTCTTGTGCATTGACTGTTCCACCTGTGCTATACACTGGCTGATTTGCATATGTGGAGCCATCCTTAATTTCTAGAACAGACCAATTAAATCATAGTATATAAACTTTTAAATATAGTATATATATTTATACTATATATACTATGGTATATGTACATGCACACACACATACAGGATTAAATGTAGCTCTAGTTGGCCTTGAACTAAGTAGTTGAAGATGACCCTAAATCTAAGTGTTGGGACTACACCATGTGCTATCAAGCCTGACTATTGGCAATTTGAGTGTTTTCATATTGGTTTATGAGCCTTTTCCTCTCTTAACTATAAAATTATGTTGACTATGCAGCTTCAATTCACATCTCTTCTCTCAGTTTCATTTCCCCTGACAGATTCTGGTCTGCATGGACTCCCATAATGCATTTGAAAATCCATCTAAAACTAGGGCCCCTGACTTTGCAGGCAGTATGGTTTAGGACAGGGCTGAGGAGTGTATTGAATTTGGAAGGCAGTGCTGTTTCTGCTCCAAAGAACTCTTCCTCGTTGAGTAAAATTTACATCTAAGATTGAACTCCACTTCCAAAAAAGAAAAAAAAATCAGAAAAAAACAAAAAAGGTCCAAATAGTAGGAAACAATGATATTCTTAAACAGAAGGAACAAACCAAACATACTTTCTCAAATGTCAGTATGACATACAGGCCTTACAAGTGTCAGATGTGTCCCCAAAGAAGTCACATGATGCAACATACTAAAGCATGAGCTTTTTAGTCAATGTTAGGCCCAAAGCTGCCCCTGCAAATGGCAGTATAGGTGACAATGGCCTAAACAGGACTTTGGCTGGGTAAACAGATTGTTATTGGGTAAACAAAGGCCTAAAGATGGGTTTCTATTAATCAGGAGCCTCCTTAATCTCACCCCCAAAGGTCAACTACCTTGGTCAAGGGCATTTAGTCCCCTGTCAATATGAACAGCCTGTATCAGCTCAAAGACCCTTCTCTCTCCTCACCGGCCCCCCCCCATCTGATTCTCAATAAACTTTTCTTTATCCATGGAGTGGTCCAAGTTCAGTGGTTTCACTGCATCCTCACTTACATTTGGGATTAGAATGCAATACCTAACAGCCACCAAAAACCAAACTTCAAGTGAAGTCGCATATGCGAAGATTGAAGGATATTGGTCAGTTTTTAAGAGCAACATCATCATGGGCAACCAGCACCCAGAGCTGGCCCATTATCTACTATATCATACAAACAATTTCTTTTAGGGTTAGGGTTAGGGTTAGAATCACTGTGTGAAGACCCTGCAAAGTGTAGCATTGGCACTTAAGTAGAGGAGAAAGAGACTCTATGTGGCTATAGGTTTTTTTTTTTTTATTCTGGAGTCCTGTATATTAAAAAGAGAAATTCAAAGAATGGCTCCCTTCCTTTAAAAAACATTGTTTAATCAGAAAGAAGAGCTTGAATGGTGGTGCATACTTTTAATACCAGCACTGGAAATACAGGAGAAGAATCAGGAGTTCAAGGCCAACCATGGCTACGTAAGAATTAAGAAAACTGCAACCAACCAACCAACCAACCAACCCCTGCCCAGAGAATAAATCATCAGATAGAATACTAGGGCCAGGTGGTGGTTGTGGTACATGCTTTTAATCCCAACTTTATCCCAACTTAAATCCTGCAAAGGCAGACAGATCTCTGTGAGTTCAGGGCCAGCCTGATCTATTGAGTGAGTTTCAGGACAGTTAGAACAGTTACATGAGAAACACTGTCTTGAAAAGAGAAAAACCAACCAACAAAACAAAACAAAAAAATAAAATTAAAAAAACCCCTGGTAGTTATTACAAGTTTTAGTCTGCATATGGCTGACATGAGACTCAGACCCTTCCCCCACACCATAGCCGCCATTTTTCCTTGTTAACCTTAAACTCCCACAAAATCACAGGGGCTGTTGTGTTTGTTCAGGGGTGTTAAGGGATTCTGAAGTGCACAAGAAATGATCTTAAGATCTGCTTCTCCTGTGAGGGTATGTCATCTCTAGCCTAGTCTTTGGTGCTGCTGAGGACATACAGATGGGCAGCTACAGGTACCCACAGGGGTCAGTGTAGGATCTGAATGTCAGAGACTTTACTGCTGTTTTATTTATTTGTTTGTTTGTTTGTTTAAGAACACAAAGACCTTCTTTTAAAAGGTGGCCTGAGGTGACCTGTGAAGATGATTCCTTACTCTCTTGACCCAGAACTCTACAAAATCATGCAAATCAAGAGGATCAAATCTTTGGGTTCACTTTAAGAACACCCATAAAACTGCCCAGGCCATCAAGGGCATGAATATCTGAAAAGTCACCTAATATCTGAAAGATGTCACTTTAAAGAAGCAATTGTGTCACTCCGGCAGTATAATGGTGGAGTTGGTAGGTGCGCCCAGGCCAAACAGTGGGGCTGGACACAGGGTCAGTGGCCAAAAAAAGAGTGCTGAATTTTTGCTGCACATGCTTAAAAATGCAGAGAGTAATGCTGAACTGAAGGGTTTAGATGTGGATTCTCTAGTCACTGAACACATCCAGGCGAACAACGCACCCAAGATGCGCAGGTGGATTTACAGAGCTCATGGCTGGATTAACCCCTATATGAACTACTCCTGCCACATTGAGATGATCCTCACTGAGAAGGAACAGACTGTTCCAAAGCCAGAACAGGAGGTTGCACAGAAGAAGAAGATATCCCAGAAGAAACCGAAGAAACAAAAGCTTATGGCACGGGAATAAATTCAACATAAAATAAATGCAGTAAAAGTAAACAAAAAAGTCAGACAGGTTGAGGTGTGCACTGTCTCTCTTCAGGAGAGATGGGAGCTGCACTGATGAGTCTGCAGGTCACAGAGAGAGGTCTGGTCAAATGCAAGCCGAGCACAGAGGGAGGCTTCCTAAGGTACATCACCACAGGCAGGCAAGGAGCAAAACTTTCAAGTGTCAGTAAGGTCTCACAAAGAACAAACAGGCTGCTTGTACTTTATTTGAGTTATTTTCAAACAACAGTTACAAAAGGTTTTAATTTTTATAATACTCTTCATAAGAAAATAAAATTTAAATAAAAATACATTCTCAACAATACAACATGGTTACACAAATTCACTATATTACATTTTGATAACTTACATTTTCAAACTAGACACTGTAAAAGCCAATATTTACTAGCAACATATTAATTCCCAGGTTAAAAATGGAAGCAGATAACATCAATCAAGATCAGTAATTTAATTCTAGAACAAGTTTTGCATTTGTCACATATGTAAGGATACTAGAAAGCTCTGCTGAGTCTGATTTATGAACCCAACAGTACTTAAAGCAAATTAGAAGGTGCATTCACTTAAAAGAAATCTGTTTTTTACAAACATGGCTTGAATGAGCTTCTCCAGTAAAAGAATGAAATCAGGCCTTGGAAACACAAACAAAAACCACAGCCATCAGTCATGTGATGTTTTCTGTTGGCAAAATAAGAGCCCAGATTTGACTCTTTGCTATTACCCGTGAAATTAAAAACATGTTTCTTTGGTAAACAAAATAGTTTGATTTGATAAGTTATATTCCTGGGAATAAAAACTCTTGCTATTGCCCACTGTCTTATCAGATGACGATTTAAAACAAAGCTAAACAAAATATACAACGTATCACCACACTGTGGGGGGATGGAGGAAGCTCAGACCCAGTGGGTATCTATGCTAAGAGTCTCCCTCATTGTCTTCTGTCCCTTCTGGGGTCTCCACGTTTTAGGGAGAGGAGAGCTGTCATATTTTTTTTCAAATGCTCTTTGTAAAAGGCAGAGAAAAGAGACCAGGGAGTGAAGACTCAAAAGCACTCAAAAGCACAGCAAAGAAGAAGGCCCAGAAGGCCTGACTGTCCTAAGGTCCTGTGGGCAGAATTTCTGACGGGAAAAGACTTAATCTATGGAAAATTAGTTGTCTATTTCTCTTTTTACACTGTGCCAACCTGTCCAATGAATTCCAGTCAATTTGGCTCTTTAAAAGGTCATGTCAATAACAGAACTAAGACCGAGCTCTCAAAGAGTTATACATGTATGTAGTTTTGGACCTTTTGATACTGTGATCTTTAAAAGTAATTATAATTGAAGTTTGATACTAGAAATGTTAGGGGTGTTGGATGTGGTGGCACATACCTTTATTCCAGGATTTAGTGGATGGATCCAGAGGCAGGTGGACCTCTGTGAGTTCTAGGCCAGCAAGGGATACATAGTGAGACCATGTCTCAAAACAAGAAATTCTTAGGAAATAGTTACCTTTTTTTGCAGGGTGTGTGTGTGTGAGCACAGGACCCCAAACAAAACAATCAACAGAATATTTAAAGCCACTAAAGAGCCGTAAACTCTTATCTGGACCACTCATGTGCTTTTTAGGTAGATATTTTGGGGAATCTAAATAAGAATTTTAATACAAAGTTCATAAAAAATGCATTAAATGACTAATTTTTTTTTTTTAACATCTACAACATAGTGTAGATCTCTAAGTCTGTCAGATTTAAAGGACTCTTCTCAACTTTTGCATGGGCCAGGAGTCATGACCAAGCATGATTTGGGCCTGTGTTAACTCTTAAAAGTCTGTTGTAGGATATTATTTTGAGATGCAGTACATCTGTTCATGCTGTGGAACATTTGTTTAATGATGCAAAGATGTACTGCATTCTTTTATGTTGTATTTAACTCTGTGAAGCTGTGTTAAAAGCTGTGTTACTTTGCCTGTCTAAAACACCTGATTGGTCTAGTAAAAGAGCTGAACAGCCAATAGCAAGGCCAGAGAAAGGATAGGAGGGGCTGGCAGGCAGAGAGAATAAACGGAAGAAAAGAGAAATCAGGAAGCAAGAGAGATCAAGGATTGAGAAAAGATGGGGCCAGCCACAGAGTAAGAGTGAAAGTAAGATTACCGAAGTAAGAAGAGGAAAAAGCCCAGAGGCAAAAGGTAGATGGGGATAATTTAAGTTAAGACTATCTAGCCAGAAATAAGCCAAGCTAAGGCTAGGTATTTATAAGTAAGAATAAGTCTGGGTATGATTAATTTGAGAGCTGGGTGGCAGGCTTCCCAAAAGAACAAAGAGTAAAAACGACCAACAACAGAAGTCATTTAGAAAAATACATTTTTCAGTCATGATTTTTTTATGAGACAACTCTGTGTTAAAAAATCTTTAAAAATAATTACTTAAAAACAATGTAAAAACAATGATCTAGCAACAACATAATTGGCAAATATATTCTGAAATACAGCTTAAGCTCAACAAAACAGAAAATCACAGCTAGTTAGACTTACACCAAGAAGTCACAGTTTTCAACAGGAACAAATGTAAATACCCCAAGGTTCAAAGTACCACACTTAGAAAATGTTCTGAATTAAAAAAGACAAATAAGTACCATGGTTTAATACTGATGAAGCCAAGTGCATCATTCCTCTCCAGGTTGGCACTGGCTTCAACTGCTTATTTACAGTTATGGTTTTTAGGACCTAAGTCGAGAAGGAAAAACAGGATTTCAACAGTTGCTGGCCCTAATTCCATTTGGCTAGCAGGCAATAAGGAAACAGCAATAAAATATAAACATTTTCAGAAAAGCACTAACTATTCTAGGCTTAAACACTGATCATTCAACTGATCATAAAAGATAGATACCATGGAGTATCTAAACTACAATCTGGAATGTGCCAGATTATTAAAGTGCGCCAAGTGACTGTTCGACAGAGCAGGACCTAACACTATGTGGAGGGCGAGCATCCTTACACACCCTACCTTGACATGAAACAGCAGGTACAGTCAAGTGATTGTCTCACCACCTTCACTATTCTCTTCTGCTCGGGAAGAGATGCCTTCAGGATTAATGTTAAACTGAACTCTCAAATTAAGAAAATGAGTACCTGATATTTAAAACAATAAAAAACATTTTAGTGGTCTCATTTTATTTCATCTGCCATCACTCATTCCAAATGTAAACATGGTGCACACAGGAGCACATATTCCCTGATATCTATCTGAGTACTCTTACACCTCTGACCAGGTAAAACATCCACCAACTTCCAAAGGTGTTCTGAGGTTTTTGTGTCTGTCTCTATAATCTGTAATGGCTAATACAAGAGAGGAAAAAAGTTGTTTTTGTTTTCGTTCTTTCTTCTTTTTCTCTTTTAGAGATGGAGGATCCAGATGAACTTAATAAAAAGTTGTGAAGTGACATGAGACTGGGATTCTCTAGTAAACACAATGTTGGCAGTGTAGATGAGCAGGCACTATGGCAGTGAACGTGAGTGCACACACTAGCGTGCTGCAAGTAAAGATGTTCCCACTGTAAGGCGCTCTGCTCCCTGTATTACAAAGCTTCTTAGGAATCTTCCTTAGAAATAGTTTATCAAAAACAAGTTGGAATGACATGGGTTTGGATGCAAGGATTTGAAGAAAATCTTGGGTTTCAAATTCTCTAGTGATAAATTCATCGATATCAGAATTCCGAAACAGTTCATTTCAACCATTAAATATTAAATACAATGTGAAAGCAGTGTCGTCAAAGCCAATGTCTGCTCTTACAAACTATGAACAAAATCCGGTGAATTAAAAAACTCCATAAAAAAGAATATTTTCCAGTTCTCCGTCAGTTGGTCAAACTATGATATTTTCCCAACAATTGGATTTTCCCTACAAAACAGTAAAAGAAAAATATTTAAAAAGAAGTATACAAATTAAAAATGTGACATATAAAAAACCATCAAGCACTTCTAATTTTCCTTGATCTGTCATAGACTGAGTCTTGCTTTATTAATTCAGTATTACTGATCACTTACGACATTTCAGGCACAATTCTAGAAGCTAAGGATACAGTATTGAACAAGACAGACACATAATTCATGGAGCTCATATGATGGTACAGGAAAAGAAAATTAGCAAAATACTTAGTATAAGAGAGTTTGACTGTTCACTGTCACCCCCCACTTCACCTCGTATGCTAGTCAACCACATTAACACCAAGCTATCTTCTCAGCCCAAGTCCCCCCACCCCCACTAAAGAAAGAAAGCAGATGTGTGAAATACACTACAAAGGGAATAAGGAGGGCAGTAATCAAGAGCACCACCAGCAGCTGAGCTGCTATTTTTTAACAGAGAAAAATAAAGCTGAGCAGGGTACATACAGTATGCATAGAGGATAAGGTTCTTCTTCTTTTTTTTTAAATGGTTTTTTAAGATAGGGTTTCTCTGTGTAACAGCCTGGCTGTCCTAGAACTCACTTTGTAGACCACGCTGGTCTTGAACTCACAAAGACATGCCTGCCTCTGCCTCCTGAGAGCTGAGATTAAAGGTGTGTGCCTCCATGCCTGGTGGCAAGGTACTAGTTAAGGATGGTCAAGCCTTGGCTAGGAATTTTGAAGGCTTCCAAAAATTAGATTAACTCTTGTTGGAAGAGAGTCAATTATACTAATGAAGAAAATACAGAATTAGGATGTTTACAATACCTTTGTAATGTACTAAGCTTTCTGTTCAGGAAGAATGTATTTACACCAATAAAACTGACTTTTCTTATTCAGAAATGCAAAAATATTAATCAACATAATTTTCAAAGACTATCTAAAATAGTGCAATAAGGTTCAAAATTCTCGCACTAAAGGTGTTGGATCTTGGGCAAGACATTCATCTTCCTGCATATAAAATGGGAAGGAAACCATGCTGGGCTGCTATGGGTCAACGACAGATGAGCAGACACTGCTGTCCGCTGGTCTGTGATGCACTCTTACTGCCCACTGGCCACTGTGTTACTAGCAGGTCCTGGTTCCATTGGAGTCCTGTGTGTCAGGGAGGGCTGGGGAGGGGGGGGAGTGTTACTCTACACAAGCTTCCTTTCTCTCAATAGGAAACTAATAGTCTTCTTTTTCTGCCTGTGGACATTACCTCAGAAAAGAAAGTGGGGCTCTGAACTACTGTGGCTCCCCCAGTACTATCAAAGAAAAGTTTCAAGATTTAGATTACCTTAGTGCTATGCAGTACCAGTGGCAGTGGCCAGCTCCCACATTAACTGTCTGTATAAGCTTAGTCTTCACTGGTGAGACTACAAACTTCTCTCAGGAGTTTGTTTCTGGCTGTTGGGAGTAATCTAACTGACAGGGTGTCTAGTGCTGAGTGTGGCATCCCGAGAGGAACAAGCTCCCAGTGCATGTCAGCTGTTGCTGTCCTTACCCATCTCATCTTCTTTGTCTGAGATGAAGCACTTGCAATCAACTATCAATTGCTTTTATGCTCTGCCATAGCTTGCTTGTTTTGGTATTCATTATAAATATAAGGTGTTGTAAGAAATATAGAGACAATAAAAACAACAACAAAAAGCTACTAATCACTCAAGGAGTAAATTAGAACTGACCATGACATTGAAAGCAGTGATGACGCACAGCACCAACAAAGGGAGTGAGCAGCAGGGGCAGCGCACGGGAGAAAGGCTGTCCAGACTCAGATACTCACTTGCTTCCGTATTTTGCACTACTTGACCTTTTCTTTCTGTACTTCTCATGAGGCTCATTTAGCTTCTCTATGATGCTTTTAATTTGCTGAATTGTCTTAAAGGTTGTAACAGAATCCTCAATTGTGAAGTTGGAATAATCTGGCTCTTTCTGTGGCCCTTGATAGACTGCTATAGTTCCACAAGCCTCTGTAAGGGGTGGGGAAATATGATCAGAAAACTAAATTCCACAAATGTCATCTGTAGAATAATTAAAATATTTCTGAGGTTTTTAAGGGAGAAATTTTGATCATACTATAATAATTTTACTAAACAGAACCATCACATTTATAGAGTAGTAATTTTATTTTATAAATAGCCACGCTAATGCCCCCTTGGCAGTCTGTGAGCTTCAGTATCAGTAACTAAGTAAATCTATAAATATCTTCAACTAAAAAAAAAAAAATCCAAGCAATAACTCAGAAATTGGTAATAAAGGTCCTGGTTTTATCAAGTAGAGTGTGTGTTTACCTTCCATTTTCTGCAGCTTAAGTGAACTGAGGGTGAAAAGGGAATAAATTCTTTCTGTTTCTCTGTCTTCATCGATGTCTATCTGGATGTCTGCAGGGATACCTCTATGATAAAAAGAAAATTAAAGACATTAGAAAAATCTTCTTTGTTAAAATGAGAAAGATTTTTGATGAACTGAGACTCAATTTAGAATTTTTGGAAAGGGACCTCAGAAATTAGTTTCTGAGATAATTAAACAGGATCATAAAGTTTGGTTGTTATGGATTCAAGTCTTAGAGAGGATTTTGAAGTAAAATAATTTTTTAAAGTATTTTTTTTAATGTGTATGTGTGTATCCGTGCACTTGTATGGGTGTCTACAGAGGCTAGAGGAGGGCATCAGATTTCCTGGAGCTGGATCTGAACTGGGGTCCTCTACAAGAGCAGCAAGCATTCTTAACCATGCCCCAGTGCCAATAAAATCATTTTAATAATTTATTATGTATACAGTGTACAGAAGAGGGCACCAGATGTCATCATAGATGGTTGTGAGCCACCATGTGGTTGCTGGGAATTAAACTCAGGACCTCTGGAAGAACAGTCAGTGCTCTTAACCTCTGAGCCATCTCTCCAGTCCTAAAATTATTTTTATAATGTATGGTTCTTTACAAAAACAATGCATTACTAATAAAATTTACAGGGCAACAATGGCTATTTCATAATATCTAAAACAGAATATTTAATGGACTTCTTTGATACAATTGTGTATATGTGTGGGTGTGTGCATGTGAGTACCAGTGCCAGAGGAAGCCACAGGCATTGGGTACCTTAGAGTTGGGGATGTAAATAGTTGAGAGCTGCTTAATGTGGGTGCTGGGAACCAAATGTGGGCACTCCGCAAGAGCAGTAAGTGTTCTTAACTGCTGAGTCATCTCTCTAGCCCTTCTTTGTATCTTGCTCAGGCTTGAAATGCTGCTTTTTCTTCTTTTAATGGTGTTGGTGATGCAGTGGAAAATTGCTCATGTTTGGCAAATGCTCTACCATCAATCTTTAATCTGGCCCTTCAGACCTATACTACAATCTAAACTCCCACCCCCGGACAAGTACAATCATTATTAATTTCAGAGTATTTTCATTAGCCACAAAAGAAACTTCTGTATCCACTATCAGTCTTCATTCTTCTATCCACCCAGTCCTTATCCACCACTAATTTCTATGAATTTACTTATTCTACACATTTTTTGTGGTACTAAAGTACTTGTGTGTGTCATGCAAACACTCTACCACTCTTTTTACAGAAGTATTTTCAAACAGTATGTGGCCTTTATGTGTAGCTACTTCTACTTAGCTTGTTTTTATTTCCGTATCACTGTATGGACAGACACTCTGAATCACTACTTCTTTCATCCGGAAGGAACTTACGCAGTACACGGCTTGCAGCCTGGTGTATTTTCACTTGTCTCCTGGCAGCAGAGCCAGTTCCCATTGAGATATGCTGAAGGATGGAAAGAACTGAGCCTGTTGTGGTTGCATCTGCTCACCCTGCACAGCATGTCTATCCACTCATTAGCTTCCACACAGTTATTTGCTTGGACGTAGAGTGTTTTCTCTGTATGTATCACCTGGAACATCTTTATTGGTAATAAAAACAAAAAGTTAAAAAAGCCTAAAACCAATACATAGTACACAAGCAGATAAGCCTGTAGCAATAGATCTGGTTGCTTGGATAAGTAATGGCTGCTAACATTTCTTAAAGAGTTGTTATTCTTTAAGCAAGTCAGTGCCTGTGATGGTTTGAAGGAAAATGGCCCCCAAAGGGAATGGCACTATTAAGACATGTGGCCTTGTTGGAGAAAGTGTCACTGTGAGGGTGGACCATGAGATGCTACTGCCAATGAGACAGACCACTTCCTGTTGTCTGCAAGATACAGGACTCTCTGCTACTTCTCTAGTACCATGTCTGCCTGTATGCTGCCATGTTCCACAACATGATGATGATAGACTGAGCCTCTGAAATGTAACCCACATAATTAAAATGTTTTTCTTTGTAAGAGTTGCTGTGATTATGGTGTCTGGTCATTAATCACAGAAACCCTGACTAGGACAGTCTTAGCTGATGGTAGTAAGCAGCAGAACAGTACGAAGTACAGGTGTCATATATGTCCAAAGGAAAGCCCACCCATCTGAAGATGTAGAAGGAAGTCTGAGGAAAGACAAAGCAGTGAGAGGACTGTGAGGACCAGGAATGCCATCCTTGTGACTGAAGGATTCTGTACCAACTGAATGCCAACAGTACACATAAGCTGAGTCGTTACTTAGAGATCTCAATGGCACATACTAAAAAACTTACACATAACAATTAAAATGTTTTCAATTCATAAAACTTACATTTTTCTTATTGAAAGAGCTTTCTTCCAGTTTTTCCACAGCAAGAATGTTTTTTACTGGAATAGTGTAAATTGCATCTTTGCCTAAATAATAAAAGATGACAAAATTAAAAGAATTATTGTAATAATTACAAAGGTAAGATGTCAATTCTTTACAGTTAATTCTTATTGCTGGTAGAAACATATATATCTACAGTAGCCTTCTGGATAATTTCTATATAGTGATATAAAACAAGAATTTGTATTGCCTTCTATAAAATGTCCTCTCCTTTTTCCATATAGATAAAACTATTTTTTTAAGAAAAGCATGTGAATAAATTTGATCTCTATGTAGAAAATTATTTTCTATGTTGCTGCAAATTTGTAACACTGATTATATAGAAACTGAAAGAACTAATGTGGCTAGTAATAAAGACTCACTGAGAGCCCAGACTTGGGAGTTGAACTAAGCAGTGAATATGACTACTAGATTTTCTTTTGTTTTGTCAACTTAACATTTAATTAAAGGGTTATCCCACAAAACAAAAAATTTAATGTGTGCACATGTAGGGAACCAAATCCAAGGCATGATGCATATTAGGGAAATGCCCTAGTACTGACCTATATCTCTACCCCTAAAACATGCTTAATTTTATTATTTTATGTGTATGACTCCTTTCCCTGCATGTATGTGTGTGTGTCTGTGTGTGTGTGTGTGTGTGTGTGTGTGTGTGTGTACACACACAAATAAATATATACCATGCTATGTGCCCAGTGCCCTCAAAGGTCAGAAGGCTTTAGATCCCTGGGACTAGAGTTATAGATTGTTGGAAGCTACCATGTGGCTTGAACTCAGGTTCTCCATAAAAACAAGTGCTCTTAACCACTGTGGTAGTTTGGATGTAATTGGTCCCTATGGGCTCATAAGGAGTGACACTATTAGGAGGTGTGGCCTTGTTGGAGGAAGTGTGTCACTGTAGAGGCAGGCTTTGAGGTCTCATATATATGCTAAAGTCATGCCCAGTGACTAAGTTTACTTCCTGCTGCTTGGGGCATCAAGATATAGCTTCTTCTCCATTCTTGGCTCCTTCTCCAGTACCATGACTGCCTGTACGCTGCCATACTCCCAGCCATCATGATGATAATGAACTAAACCTCTGAAACTGTTAAGTCACCCAACTAAATGTTTTCCTTCATAAGAGTTGCCTGGATTCTAAAGTTTTCTTTTGATTGATTGACTGAGTTAGTTTTTTGAAACAAGGTCTCTCTATGTAGCCCTGGCTGTCCTGGAACTCAATATGTAGACTAGGCTGGCCTTAGGTTTCTATCTATTAGGCATCATACTCAAAGAGATCCACCTGCCTCTGTTTCCCCGAGTGCTGGTATTAAAGGCATGTGCCACCATGCTCAGTCTTGTTGCAATCTTTTAAAATTACATTTTATTTTAGGGTTTGTGTATGTGTAGATACACATGCATGAACTATAATGCATGTGTGGAGGT
Organism: Sigmodon hispidus; assembly: GCA_004025045.1. Taxonomy (NCBI): domain Eukaryota; kingdom Metazoa; phylum Chordata; class Mammalia; order Rodentia; family Cricetidae; genus Sigmodon; species Sigmodon hispidus. Next base: position 21,539 of record PVIH01006908.1, read on the forward strand.
CACAGGACAACTCGCCGAAGTCACTTCTCTCCTTCTACCATGTGGTTCCCAGACACTGACTCAGCTGGTCAATTTTGGTGGCTAGCACCTCTGTCCACTGATCCATCCTGCCAGCGCTAAAACATGTTTTTAAACTATAAAATTATTTATAACTTCACATACTGTTCAACATACTGCTTAACTGGCTAGCTAATACTACAAAGCTTACTTTAGGAGATACTGGAGATAAACCTAAAAATTTTATCCAGGAGAGTAAATCCTTAACCGTTTTAAGGGTTTTGAAACTAGGCAAGGAAATTTCAGTTTGTTAAAGGGTCTCCTGCTAACACGGCATAAAGTGATGCATGCCATTTTATCTTGGGGTTACCTATACCTCATCCAACAGTAGAAGCTACTGCTAGACATATTTTTGGTTATTTGTGATGGTATTTTTACAGTGTCAAACCTTTGTTTTTATTTCTTCCTCAAGCTTTTCTGTAAGGATGAGAGGGTTGAAATATAGGAAGGTAAAAACATTCTATTATATACTGTTCAAAGGATTAACTTTTTGGGGCAAAGAGTAGAATTTGGTTAATTGTGATTTTGTTGTTGCTGTGAATAAAGATATTAATACAAATTAGTTGTTTAGTCAGTTTCCTGGCACAAAACCTAAAATTTAATGTAATTCAAATAGATGTGACATATTTTTTAAAAGCATATACTGAATGTCTACTATATACCAGGCACTGCCCTAATTATTTAAGAGCAATAAACAGAAAAAAGGTCCTTAGTAGAATTTGTATTGTGTTCTGAAAAGATTTGTAAAGAAATATTAACTAGAGATGAATTCTATGATGAAAATAAATTGAAGTGATGTAATAGCATGTAATTGGAAAGTTACTTGAAATTGGGCAGTTAAGAAATGCCAATTATACACGAGGACAAAAGAACAGATTATCAGTAGTCATCTGGAAGCAGATGAAAGTTATGAGGATACAAGGTAGGGTAGGAAGAGAGTAACTGATGAAAGTCACAGATAGGAATAGGTAGCCAGCGCCAGTGAACACAGAAGACTGAATTGAAGAGACATTCTGTTATGTCTATGTCAAGATGACTAACAAATGAGCAATATCTGGAAGAGTTGGGTCAAATACACACAGGCTAGTGGAGGAAGGCTGCAAGCTGGGTTACAGAACAGTGCAATGTCATAACAAACCCCTCCCTACAGTAGGTGAATGGACTATATAACACAAGGATGAAAAAACTGCTAAGGCAATTTCCAAATAGAGGAAAATCAGCATTCTAAAAGAGAGACACATATACAGGATAATATCTAAGGGAATCAGAAGTATAATGAAATGGGGGGGGGCGAGAAGACATTATGTCTTTGGGTACCAATCTACATGGAACTTCAGAAGGTCTAACCAGAGAATTTAAAAGTAAAATATACTTTCTTTAGATTTGTTAAATATACAAAATATGTCCATACTCTTAATGTTGCCACATTTATTCATTTTGGGACAAATTCTAATACTGCAAGTGTAGAGAAAGGACACTACTCTCAGGAACATCTATCTGTTCTTATGCCATTAGGGTTAATTTCAGTTAACCATGATAACTGAGTAAATTACAATGTTGGAAAAAGAAGATTTTCCCAAGAAGTTTCCAGAAATACAACACAAAAAGATACAGAAACAAAGGACAAGTTTAGGCTCATAGGATTAAGACGTGTCAACATGTGACTAGATGTTCCTAAGAAAGCCATAAAATATAACTTAAAAGTCCAAAGAAATGATACTAGAGTTTTCAGAGAAGAATCAAAAGTCTGAGAATCACACTGATATAAAAAAATGTCACCAGCAACAATGGAGGCTAGTTAACATTGAAGTATTATGGGCTGGAGAGATGGCTCAGTGGTTGACAGTGCTGACTGTTCTTCCTGAGGTCCTGAGTTCAATTCCCAGCAACCACATGGTGGCTCACAATCATCTATAATGAGATCTGGTGCCCTCTTCTGGATACTGTATATGTATAAATAAACAAATCTTTAAAAAATACTTTAAAACAATGAAGTATTACAACTTTTCCTCCCTTCTCTCTTTTGAAAAGCCTACAGCACCCATTATTCCCAGGTGGTTTCCCACCCAAGTACTAACCAGGCTGAGGCCTTGCTTAGCTTCTAAGATGAGAATGGGGTATCCAAGGTGATTCTGCCACAGGCCAGTTTTATATCCTTAAAGTTCTGAGGAAAAAAGAGGCCCGTGCAACAGCAAGGATAAAACTGTTTTGATACATGTAAGAACTCAAACAACAAGCCTGCTTATTTTGAACATTCCTTAAGGGACTGTTTCTGTTAAATTGTAATGAATTCAGGAAAAAGGTTATCTAAGAAATTATGTTGGGTAAAAAAATCTGGAAAATTGATACACCACTGAAAAGTCACTGAAACATAATGTAAAAGAAACAAAGTGTTGTGCTGCATGTATAGAACACACTAAACACTCACTGGAAGTCTCTTTTGGCATCTGCTTTCATTCCTTTGGGGTAGATAACAAAGAACATGGAGCATAATTGTTTTATGGTTGATCATCTTGTTTTTCCTTACTCTCTCATTCACAGTTATTATTGTTTTTTTTCCCTGAGACAGGGTTTCTCTATATAGCTTTGGAGCCTATCTTGGAACTCTCTCTGTAGACCAGCTTTCTTCAAACTCACCGAGATCCACTTGCCTCTGCCTTTCGAGGGCTGAGATTAAATGTGTGCACAACTAGCACTTAGCCACAGAACTTGTCAAACTGCTTTCCGAAGTGACTGTACTAGAAATGTATGGAGGCTTCTACTCCCTTACCCCTATACCCTTATAAATATCTGGTCTGGTCTTGTCTTACTTTTTAATTTTTGCAGATCTACCAACAACCTTGAACATGCTAGAGAAATGTTCTACTACTGAGCTATCTATTATAAACATTCTTGTTAGTGTGAAATACACTACAGTATCTCACTGTAGCTTCAATATTCATGTGCCTATGTTTATTGTCCTTTAATTAAAAAAATTCTGGATGCAAATTTTATCAGGTAAGTGTTTTAAAGCATTTTTAATTTTTCTCTAGTTTTATTTATTTTGTGTGTGGGTATATTTTGCTTGAATGTATGTGTATGTATCTGCTGTCCACAAAGCTCAGAAGAGGGTGTTAGGTCCCTTGGAACTAGAGTTATGGGTGGTTATGAGCCATCAAGTGGGTGCTGGGAACTAAACCTGCCTCCTCTGAAAAATCAGCATGGGCTCTTAGCCATCGAGTCATCTTTTTTGTTGTTTTGTTTTTGAGACAGGGTTTCTCTGTGTAACCCTGGCTGTCCTGGAACAAAGATTCACCTGCCTCTGCCTCCCAAGTGCTGAGATTAAAGGTGTGCATCACCATTGCCCAGCATCTTTTTATTTTCTTAATGATCTCTTTTCTTTTTCTCCCATGTATGTAGTGTGTGTAGTGTAGGTGCATGTGGGCAAATGTACAGGCTCATACAGGTGGACACCTGGAGTTGACATAGCTCTTCACTTTATTTATGAAGCAGCGCCTTTCACTGTCTAGAGCTCACCAGTTCCAGCTAGTCTAGCTAGCTGACTTGCCTCAGGGATTTTCTGTGATAAACTGTGATGAAATCTAGTTTGTTAAAATTTTTCTTTCTCTTTCATAAGAAATCTTTGCCTAACCCAAGGTTTTAAATAGACTTCCCTTGATGGAGCTGGAGAGATGTGTCAGTGGTTAAGAACAGTGTGTCTGCTCACAAACACTCTGAACTCCAGCTCCTGGTGCCCTCTTCTGGCCTCCATGGACACCAGGCACCAGGCATATATGCACAAAAAATACCCTGCCATATACATGAAATATTAAAAAAAGACGGAGAAGACTTTCTTTGTTAATAGAAATACTTTTTAAAAACAATCAATTTTCATTAAGTACTGCTTTAGCCATTTCCTACAAATGTTGCTGCTTGTCATATTTTCATTATCACTTATAGCTTACAAGTACTTCTGAATTTCTTTGACTTGTAGGTTACTTAGAAGCATATTAACTTACAAATATGGGGGGGGGACGTTTCTAGATATATTGTTTTGATTATGTTATCAGAGAACATTTTGTACAATGTTAATTTTCTTTTTATATTTTAATGGTTTATTTTTATTTCATGTGCATTAGTGTTTTGCCTGCCTGCATTGCATGTCTGTGTGAAGGTATCACAGATCTCCTGGAACTACAGATAGTTTTGAGTTGTGAGCTGCTATTTGGGAGCTGGGAATTGAACTCAGAATCTCCGAAAGAACAGCCAGTGCTCTTAACTACTGAGCTTCTTAACTACTTAACATCTTGCTTAGGCAAGAAGGCAGTTCCCATGTAATCTGAAGGGTCCCGTCTGTTGTTTCTTCAATTTTCAGTCTTCCTGGAAACCTCAAAACTCAATTCTTTGACATTTGAAGTCAAACAATCTCTCCAGCCCACAATATTAACTTTCTGATATGTACTGAAACTTAGTATTTGGTCTAGTTTAGTAAATGTTCCAATCTGATTGAAAAAAATGGTGTAATGTGCCATACAAGTGAATCAGATCAAAATGATTGAGTGTGATTTTTCAAATTTCAATATTTTTCTTTTTTGCCTAGTTTGAAAATTAATTATTTATAGAGCAAAGTATTTAAATATTCAGTCTGTAATTGTGGATTTGTCTGTCTTAACTCTCTCTCCTGATACACATTTAATAAACTGTTAGCAGGTATACACACACTCAGGACATTACTCACCCTGTGAAGGCCTTTATCATTTCGGAATGTCTACACTCACTTGGGAATAGCTGTTCTGAAGTCTACTGTGATTACTGCTCATCTTCACACTTCATCTTTTTTTCTCCCCAACCACTTTCAACCTATCTGTGCTTTTACATTTAAAATACAAATGCTATAGTATTCAATAATTATTTAAAAAGATTTTGTTTGTTAAAACATCAAGTCTGGCAGTTTCCATTAAAATACTTTACTTATACCTATTGCAATTATTGATATTGTTGAGTTTAAACCACTATTTTGCCATCTCTTCTGATTTTTGATGCTTTCTACACCCAGCCCCCCAATCTTTAGCTACTTTCTGAATGTGAAGAGGACAGGCTAATACATCCATTTCTTTCTAAGCTTTAGTCATAATATGCAGTCTTGTTTTGAGACAAGGTCTCACTCTGTAGCCCTGACTGAAATATGTAGACCAGGCTGGCCTTGAAATCACAGCAATATGACTGCCTCTGTCTCCTGAGTGCAAGATTAAAGATGTGTGCCACCACACTTGGCATTATTTAGTCTTAACTCATCAGTCCACTTAAAATTATTTTTGTCTTCCTTAAGATACAAGATGGTTTTCTCTATCCCCTTCTATTATGACCTTTTTGCCATATACTGCACATTTAGATATGCCATAAAGCCACAGCTCAATGCTATAAAGCAGCAATTACTCTTGAAACTATTCATTCTACATTTATACACACATCCACCACTTCCTATGCTCTTCATTCTTCATATCTCTCTGTTTCCATTGGATGTTATTTCTCTTCACCCTGAAGACTCTCTTTTAGTATTTTCTACAGTAAAGACTGTTCACAACCAATCCCCATATTTTATTAGACTATTTCTAAGTTTAATTTTTTTCTTTTTCATTTTTAAAAATGATATCCCACTGTCTTTTGGTTCTGATTACTTTCTACAAAAAGTTAACAGTCAAATGCAACTGCTATTCTTCTGTATATATAGTAATATATTCTTTGTTCCTGCTTACAAAATATCTTTGTTTACAATATGCCTTAGTGTTCTTTTCTTGGCATTTGTCATGCTTAGAGTTCACTGAATTCCTTGTTCCTTAAAAATAATTTCTCCAAATAAAAATTTGAATTTATTTAGGCTATTATTCTCTCAGATCCTCCTTTCTCTGTGTCTCTACCTATAGGATACAAATCATGCCTGATATGGCTCTTCAGGTTACTGTGGCTTGAAATAGGTTGAAAGTATATTTCTAGCATTCTGACTATCTTGGGCATACCCCACTGTATTTTTCTCTCTTGACTATGTTTTCTGTTTCAAGCTACCAACATTTCACTGTATACTGCAAAAAGATTTAATTACCAGCCCTTAAACATCCGTATTGGTAACTGATCTCCTTGAGCTATAATTTGTTTGTGCTACACATTTTTCTTTTACAAATTTCAGTTATCACTTTCCAATAGCCTCTCTGAAATTTTCTTCTTGCCTAAGCAAGGAGGCAGTTCACATGTAATCTGAAGGGTCCCGTCTGTTGTTTCTTCAATTTCCAGTCTTCCTGGAAACTTCAAAACTCAATTCTTTGACATTTGAAGCCAAACAATTGTATGTTTTTGTATGAATTTAGTTATCTTATACTACAGTGCTTTTGTAGGTGTTCATGAAAATAAAAACCTTCCCTAGAATGATTTTTCCCCCAAGGGTCAAATTCTTCAGAGTTGGTTGTTCAACATTATGAGCATGTTAGTTTTTACCAAGTTCTCCATTGTTACCAGAACTCTTTGTGTATTAAAAGATAAGCTCTCAACAGCACAGACAGGCTTTGAACTCATTACATAGCCAACTAATTACCTTGAACTTCTGATTCTCCTGCTTCTATTTCCCAAGTGCTAGAATTACAGATGTGGGCCACCACTCCAAGTTTATGTCCCTGCTGATGATGAAACCAGGGCTTTGTGTACGTTACCTTAAGCAATCCACCCACTGAACTGCATCCCCAGTTCTCATGTGTCTGTTTATAAAAAGGTAATTTCATCCCTTCAATTGCTTCTGCTCAATCTCCAAAATGTTCCCATGTCTTTTCCCCCACTCCTCATATTTAGTTCCCAAACAGATTCTCTGAGTACTACTTTTAAAATAGATTTAGAATAAGATCGTTTTTGCTACTCCTGCTGCTACCAACTGGTCCAAGCCAGTATCTTCTGTGCTTTGGATAACTGTAACTAAAAAAAAAAATGTGGCTCATTGTCTATTAGCACTAAACTGTAAGTTGAGTAAGAGCCTGAGTTTAGTATATCTTCTTCCCTACTGTTCTGTCCTGCATCTCTGGCATATAGTAGGCATCCAGCAAAATATGCTTAGCTGAAATATTTGTATAACTGAATTAATGATTTATTTGGTTCTTTAGCTACTAAGAAAAAACAAAAACCCTGGAGAGCCTTATGTCAGAAAACATGAGTACACAAAAGTCTAGTTGAGCTAAATGAACTGAGAGTGTATGTTTATGGAAGCTGTATGAACTGTCTGTATGTACCTAGAAATAACACAATATCTACGCAAATCTCACAGAAGTATTTCAAAGATGGACTTATTAAAATTTTTACTAGTAAATTTGGTTGAAGCTTCAGAATCCAGAGTGGTGGTTACTGAAGTAATCAGGTGACAGCATATTTGGAAGACTATTCCGTGTGATGTTATCACAAAGGATCTTAAGGGGGGGGACACGACACGGACGGGACACGACAAAGTGTGCTGCTACATGGTCCTATTAAATAGGCAGCTAACTGGCTAGAGATCTAAAATGACTTCAATGAAGAGTTGACACTTGATCTGAGGCTTATGAGACATCAGATCACAGACCTGAAGAAGAAAAGATCTATATGTAGGGTATATACAGAATCATGGACATAAAAATTATACATTAAAGAAACTATAAGAGTCTGGTGAAGTCCTATATAGTGAATGCAATACGAGGCGGTATGAGACATGAAGAAGCTGGAGCATCAGCAGCTCAACTGAATCCATCACATAACAGATGATGAGATTCCTTTGGGAGGTATTCTTTCAGACATCAAAATTTATTGTCTAGGAAAATTGATAGTAATTGTAGCAACAGAAAATAATTACCAGTTTAGGCTACCAAGAAAATAGCTAGAAGATAGGTATAAGCAAAAATTGCTGAGCAGCTAGCAAATATGAAGCCCATGTACTTGATTTACGAGGAAAAGTCCTTCCATCTTCATCCAAGCCTTTGATCTTATGTGTAATTGAACACATATAGTACCTGTACCTTAGTTCACAATACATCAGCAGTAAGAGATAAAGGCGGATGACAGGGATGGGAGTGAGACACTTCACTAACAGTATAAGACATTTACGGTGACAGCCTGACCAAAGAGGTGAGCGAGAAACTGTACAAAGCAAGCACATGAGCACAAGAAAGCATAGCCATCTAAGATGTTTAGCTGAGAGAGTGGCTGCACTATTAAGAACTCTGAAAATGCAGTAACTAGGGCACTATATAATTACCATTACCAATGATCATCCAAAGTCAGCCAGAAAATGTTAACTTATGTTCAATAAATTCTTATTTAGAAGGCAGGAAAGTATATAATACATTTTGGAAAAATCCATCAAAATAAAACATCAAGCATGCATGCTTAGAACTGAATGTTTTGGTATAAAATCTCACAATCTCATTTGTGTATTTCCTCCAACACAAAAACAATAAAGAGCCAATATATCCATTCTTAAGGTTTCAATAGATTGATTCTAGGAAGTCTATCCCTTTAAAATCAGTGGATAGACCAAAGGCTAAACTTGACAATTGTTGGTGTACTTTGGGCCTATGAGGTCCGTGGAGCTCCTATGCAAACTCCATATCTATATGTATAAATGTAGGATTCTCAGAAGAAAGATACCATGACTATCATCTGATTTAAAGGATGTTATAACCAGCAGACTTTGGAATACTGGCTTGGATCAGACAGTGCATTAACAGATGAAGAAATAACTTGTTTAACAGAAAATGACTAATTTACCTTATATTTTATTTAATTGCATTTCTGTTATTATTATATTCTTTTTATTTGTTTGTTTTGAGACAGTCTCTCCACATGTAACCCTGTCTGTCCTAGAGCTCACTAAGCATAGACCAAGCTGGCTTTGAACACCGCTCTGCTAGGATTAAGGGTGTACACTGCCATGCCTGGCTTAATTGCACTATTAATATAAACATAATAAATAACAATGCTATCCATAGGTGAGAATATTTATTTATTTATTTATTTCATTTTTCGAGACAGGGTTTCCTTGTGTAAGAATCCTGGCTATCCTGGAACTCACTTTATAGATCAGGCTGAACTTAAACTCACAGAAATCCACCTGCCTCTGCTTCCCGAGTACTAGGTTTAAAGCCTTGTGCCACCACACCCAGAAGGTGAGAATATTTATGTACAATTCAGAATAATCCAGAATTCTGAAATATCTGAAGCACTTTGAAAAGGCAAGCTTACTGATCTTAAGCTACATATTTATATACTATAACAAACTATTTGGGTGCCTAAAATGCAACACATTCTAAAAAATTTCTTACTAATATCTTGGATATATAATATATATGCATATTCATTCATTCTGGTTAAGTTGCTCGTGTGTGTGTGTGTGTGTGTGTGTACAAAAACCAAATCTTCTCTTAGTTGATACAGTATATGCCAGTAGTCTCTGCAGTTTGGGACGCTGATGCAAAAGTACTGTTTAAGCCCAGAGTTCTGGGCCAGGTCCCCATCTCTTTAATATCTCTCTCCTCAATCATTCCTCCACTCCAGTGAAACACTCTACATTCTCTTAAAGTATCCTATGTCAGGTGTTTATATCATCATTGTAGAATTTATAGGAGTAGGTATTTACTGATTCGATTTGATAGTTCTTAAAAAACCACCTCAACACACTGACATGCAGAGTGTTTGTGGTTATTAGCTACTCTGTTAATCCTGTACCTTTATGCTTTTGTTGTTACACTGTCTTACTTACCAAGTCCAGTTGTTTTGCTCTTAAATTGATTTATGTCGTGAGGCTTTTATGTCATAGCTTTCTCATATACCACACAATGTGATAAACAAGCATTCCAGTTTAGTTTGTGTCACTGTGAGAAACTCTGAACCATTTACTGTGCAATAATTCACTGTAGCACCAATAAGCAGCAGAGTAAAGCCACAATAAAGCATAACACAACTCTACCTGGCTGTTTGTGATAGGTGAGTTCTCTGCTTGTCAAACAGAACCATCGTTTCTTGAAATTCTTTTTTCCAATACGTGTTCTTCCTTGAGCTCTTTTATACATTTCACTGCCAACATAACAGACATAAACATTTAGTCTCAGAGATTAAAATTGTTTACCTGAAGGAAAAAACTGATCCTTACTATTAGAGGATATTGTATGATTATTAGTGTATAGCAGTGACTTCCACTGATGACTCATGTATTTTACACCAAGGAATTAGCCTTTAATTAACATAGGGTTGTTTTAGTTTTACTTTTAGGTATGGTGTTTGGCTTGTATGATGTCTATGCACATGTGTGCAGTACCTGTGGAAATCAGAAGAGGGCATCAGATCCTCTGGGTTGGAGTTACAGACAGTTGTGAGCTACTGTGTGGGTGCTGGGAATTGAACCCATGTCTTCTATAAGAGCAACCAGTGCTCTTAATCACTGAGCCATTTCTTTAGCTCCGAAGTAATGTAGTCTTAAAACTGTGCTATACAGAATAATAAGGGGCCAGGTAAGTCATTTCCATCCCATTAACTCCTAGTAATAACTACTCTTAAGGCTGACTAGAGGTATCTCTTAATTGCAGAAGCCCGGGACTGCGTAGTCAGTGAGTGCTGCCCCTATGACATTGAGCTGACAGGTAGAGAGGGTGACTGAAGAAGCTTAGGAAGTTCTGGAACAGAATGAAAACTCAAGTTCTTTACTCAGATTCATGTTCTTTGTACTTACTATCTGTAGTGAAACATAACTCTCATGTCTATTTAATTAATTACCCTTCTTTCAGGTGCACAGGCTCACTTGTACCACTGGACTCTTTAGTTTCTGTAGATGAAATTTCATCCAAGAACTAAATGGAGAGATGGGAAAATATTACAGTATGTAAGTAAATAAGATATATCATAAAATTGAGGTATCTTACATGTCATTGATTATATTAGTAAACTCTTCATTATTAAAAGAGTATATATTAATGTAGGTTTGGAATCTTTTCTATACAAAATGCTCAGGCCCAAAGTGCTTTAGATTAGGGTTCTGAAATATTTGCATATATAGTAAGGTATCTTAGCGACTGGTTTCATGTCTAAACAAAATTCATATATACAGCCTAAAAGTAATTTTACATGTTTTTACTAAACCTGAGCTTTGTGACCTATCACATGAGATCATGTGGAATTTTCCATTGTGACGTCATGTCCATTCAGGAAATTTTAGATTTTCCAATATTTCAGATTGTAGAGTATCTTGGATTAAAGAGGCTCATTCTACAGTTATCTATAAAATAAAATACATTTATATAGAAAGTTCCTAATTTACAAATAAAAGAAATTCCAAGAAGTTATTCTTAACTTACTATTCTGAATGGACTTCCCTATAGAAATAACTCAGTGTATAATCCTTAACTGATTCTTTTTGAGACAGTATCTCACTATTTCTGAAGGCAGACTTCCACTCATTGCAATCCTGTCTTCGCCTCCTTAGGATTATAGGCATACACCACCATAGCTAGCTCCTATCTATATTTTTGGTATCCATTTTTAACATTTAAAAATTTTGTCTTTCATTTGTGGAAAACTCATTTTATCATATAAGTAACCCTTAAATGGCACATGGCTATCATGATCTGTATTATTTTATACAGAATAATTTTCATTGTGATGAACATTAATGTATGAGATTGTTAGTTATTACCAAAGGAGCTATTTTATATAGTTTGCTCCCATTACTACTTGAAACTCTGAAAAATCGAATTCTGAAGATTCCTGGTTCCAAATATTTTTACATACAAGGCCATGAACCTTTCTGATAGGTCAAGTAACACCAAACATTGGACTTAGCCAAATTTGACCTGCAGTCTGTTTTTAAAAAACAGTTATGAAATAAAATAAAAAAGAAACTATGGTAGAGGTCTTATGTAACTAGCAAAGCCTACTATTTTCTGGCTATTTATAGAAAACTTGTTAATTTCTATAATAACTGACGACCTTGATAAATGAGGCAACCTGAAATCAAATGAATTATTTACAAATTTCTTATGCAGAATATGAGAATGTGGCTCAAGAGAACTTGAAATGTCCGTTGCTAGTAACAGGAACTCACCCAGTGAAAAGCATTTAGCTTCATGATTATGTAACTTGGACTAGTAATGATTGGGCTTGGGCTTTCCATGACTAGTGAATGATTCTTCACAGAAAGAGGAAATTTAGCAATTCAAAAAGTAATTCTTCCTGGGTAGTGGTGATACAAACCTTTAATCCTAGCACTTGGGAGGCAGGGGCAGGCAGACCTCTGTGAATTCAAGGCCACTTGGTCTACAGACTGAATTCCGAGACAGCCAGGGGTACACAAAGAAATCCTGTCTTGGGGCTGGAGAGATGGCTCAGAGGTTAAGGAGCACTGACTATTCTTCCAGAGGTCCTGAGTTCAATTCCCAGCAACCACATGATGGCTCACAACCATCCCTATGATGACATCTGGTACCTTCTTCTGCATACTGTATACATAATAAATAAATGTCTTTGCACTCTTAAATCTGCTCACTACTAGCATTATCAACTGATAACTGTCATTATCAATTAGTATATTCTGATTATATAAGGGAGCTGAGAGCAGATGTTAGCATAGCCTATGTTATTAGACATGGAAAAATAACTCCAAAACAAAAGCTAAAATATCATAATTTTGTTAATTGACTTCTAATTCTACCATCTCCCAAATGTTTCAACAATGTCCCCTAAATAAAAGTGTCATTTTAAAAATTTCTAAGGGACTTCAATAATTGCTTTAAAAAGTTTTAGGTGAATTTGCATTATTCTAGATTTAAAAAAAAATCCAAGGTTGACACAGTGATGTACAGCTTTAGTCCCAGCACTTATGAAGTAGAGGCAGGTAGATTTCTGCAAGTTTGAGGCTAACCTGGTGTACATAGTAAGTTCCATGATAGACAGAGCTACACAGTGGGACTCTGTCTTGAAAAAACAAAGCAAAAATCTATCTAATGTCAGAATTTTTACTTATGGAGTCCTTGTGAGGGAATTTTACAAGTCTGAACATATACTTTAGTAAAATACGTTCTTGGCCACAACTGCTAAATCATGCTATAGAAATGGAAAAGACTTTAAAGACTGTATTTTCTAATTTGGTTTACTAAGTTAGGATTGTGATAATGAAGGCACAGTACTTTCTTGAAGTTTAGTTTAGATATATCTAAAAGTAATTTTCTAAGTTTTCCAGATTTATAATACTGTATTTTATATAAATGACTAAGGAGTCAAGGACCAAGAAATTAAAAATTTAAAAAATATTCTGTTTCTAACCATTTACCTTTTTACATGTTGTAGGTCTTATGTTACCTTGCTATATACTGCAGGCATTTGTAAATTGCTACTTTTAGTTATTTTCCTCCAATTACTAACATAAAGATTCCATAATTCATTGAAAACATTAATTTTTACTATTATGTCTGGGAATGTGAGTATCACAACATGCATATGGATGCTAGAGGACAACTTGTGGGAGCTGGTGCCCTCCTTCCAACCACGTGGACCCCAGAGATCAAACTCAGGTCATCAGGCTCCATAACAGGGGGTGCCTTTACTGGCTGAGCCATCTTGCTTGTCCATTTTGTCTTATTACAGTAACTGAGTACCCACTCTACTACACAGTAAGTTCTATTAGGTTTTAGTCCTAGACAAAAGGTTCTTAGCAAAAGGTACTCTGGGGAACATCTAGCAAAAGCTAAAAGCATTTCTGGTCTTCAAAATTGGAGATATGCTAGTGGCATTTAATTCAGAGATGTTAAATGTTCTACAATGTAAAGACTAGCTCTTAAAATCAAGAACTACCCAGTCACAAATAGTATAGCAGCTGAGAAATCTAACCCTAGAAATCTGTATTTGTATAGATAAGAACAGCAATAGCAGTTGTTAAGATTTGCTTATCTCACAGCTTTAAAGATAAACATCTTGACAGCTTAAACATCTCTCTTTTAAAAAAAAAAAAAATTAGAGACTGACTCCTAGGAAGAATATGTTAATTTCTTTATGCCACATAATAAAAGTTTCCTATTCAAAACAAACAACATAAAAACAAAAAAGCAAACAAAAAAACTCCAAAACCAACCATACCTTTTTCACGTCTGTAAAATATCTTTCCTCTTGAAACATTTTGAGAAATTCACACATGACTGATTTTTTAGAACGAGACTATGAAAAAACAAACACAGGATTTGTATATGTTAAATATGCACAGCTTCTTAAACTGTTAGTTTTGACTCCAAATGGGTCAATAGTAGGTTTCTGAAAGCACAGCAATAAGAACTAATTAAGAATCAACCATGCCATGACTCTCAGGTGTTTTTGGCAGTGTCACCTATGTTGCATGGTACCACATTACATTAAGCATGCTAACACATCACACATGACCAATCACAGCTGTCTAGAAGACCTTAGCACACAGCTCTGGGCTACTGTGTACTAGGAACTGAGCTATTTTTACTAGATACAAAGGCTTTTGCTTTAACAGAAACATAATGTTTTAATTACATAAACAAAGACAATATTTTCCACATCATTAGTCAGCATGTATCAGATTAGTAGTTTTGGATTTTATTATGTTAGAATGTTTGATATAACTGCTTAAGTTGATGACTTGTTTCACTAAACAAATAAATTCCAAAACCAAACACCCGCCCCCCAAATTAAGTAAATTCTGGCTTGAGATTATTAGTTCCTGCTCATACCCCCCTGTCTCTTAACCACTCCACTCCTTGTCTACTCCTAAGTGTCCCTGGCTCCTGCAGCCTGCTGTGCCCTTGCGGTGTTCACCTTATCAGTGACTTTCTACTTCTATCTCTGGACTGCAAAACCCTCTGGGTCTCACTCCAAAGATACCCACTGGTCCCCCTTTGCTCTCTTCTAGCTCTCAGTTCCTCTGCACTATCTTTCAGCTTCCACATGAAGTTTTGCAGCTTCTGCTCCCTCAGAATTTTTGCAATCCTCTTTCTTCCTTGACATAGTTTGGCCTTGGTTCAGACTAGTGAATAAAAAAATTGGTGCACGTTATTCCCAAATTCTCCCAAATTGTAACTGAGAAGGCCCAGCAAATACCTTAATAGACTAATAATCCAGTTAAAAACTAGGCTTCAGATTCTGCCGATTGAAACTGGAGGCATGAACAAAGGGCAGTCAATCTTCAATGCCCTTGACAACGAGGACAAGGGGAAACTGCACATACAAGGCCTGAGCCAATCAGTCCCCACAATATCTTAAGGCAATAAACCAATAAGGACAGAGCCTAGGACATGTCCAGACTTACCCCCAAATGGGAAAACTATAGCCTTAGCCAACCCCTGCTAACTCTAACCAATTAGAAACATACTAATATGACTGCCACTTGTGTAAGCCAATCTTAGATAGAATGACTTCATTGCCTTTAGAATTCCTTTAACTGTATGTGAAAGAGTCAGCTTCTTTCAGGGGTCACCATTTTGCTTTTGTGTCAAATGTAAGGCCCCAGTGTAAGAATTCCAGGTACATAGCAGCCACTTGGTAAACCCAACATGGTGTAGGCAGAACACACTTCTAACTATGTAAATCTGTGCCCGCCCACTCTCTTATAAGGAGATGTCAAGCCTATGAAGGTTCTTCTCTTTTCTCTTCTGCTTCTCTTCCCTTGTAGTTGCCCAGTAACTTTACCAAATAAACTCTACTGTGGCAGCTGGTAGTGTGTGTCTGTTCTCATGTGCAAAACCAACATTCAGTATGCTGGTATCTTTACTCTTCAGATAATAACATTCCTAGTGATTCCATATGTGGATGGTAGTCTTTTGTAAGACTTCTCCAAGACCCAAATATCTGATGCATTGGTCAGGAACTTCCCCTAAAACTCCCAACATGTTAAGCATTTGGAAACCTAGCCAGTGAGCCCTCTTTGTCTCGGTTTGTCATTGTTCTGTTCCATGTGTTCATGTCTCTGGGAAGTTTGAGCTAATTGAATCTGGAGGCCTGAGTGTGCCAAGTGGACACTTTTGGCACTCTTGGGGCCTGGGTCCCCCCCTGGTTGAACTGGGACATAGAAGGTCACTCCTGCACCACAGAACTCCCATACAATGAGACAGGTTGTCATCCCAATTCTGATGTACTGGTTCCTGGTTGGTTGCTGTGTCACTGTTATCTGTTTCTATTAACCTTTATTTTCCTGGAAGGGATGAGGCAAACAACCTCCACCCCACCCCCCACCCCCAGCATTTTACTGAATCATTTCCAGGACTTTAGCCACCTCCCTCTATTGTTCCCTTGCTCTCTGGCCCGCAGGAGAGCACGTCCTGGTGTACTGGAGAGCATGCTGACCTAAGGTGTTTGCAAAGGGGTTGACAGTGCACTGACTACAGGGAAGGGGCAGTGAGTTGATAAGCTGCAGAGGTGGCCATATTGTAACAACATAGCTGGGCCTGCAGGCAGGATAACCAGCTGTGGCTCTCGAAAGAGGCAATGGTGTCCCAGTAGGACTTCAAATGTCAGACAGAGAATCTAGGGTTAATTGTTATGGCCAGGGGAGTTAATAATGATTGCCAGAGGTTCTCTGTGCCCCAGCTGCTGCTTTCTCCTCCCTTCCATCCTGAGTCAAATTCTTTCCTGGTGCTACAATTTACAACTTTGTGATAACACCTCCCTCCACCAAGGTCCTGGCTACTTTCTCACCTTAACCCTTTCCTGTCTAGACACTGCCTAAGAAACTGCTGAATTAAACCAGCCTACATTTAAGATGTTTTAGCTTTAAAACAAAAGTCAAAGATATATTTGAGAAAAACTTTGTTTTGTTTACACAGGAAAGACAAATATAAGGTTTCTGGTCATTTGGATTCAATGGGTTATAAATATTTGTCATCATTTGGGGGTTGGTTCCAAATTACTATTGGTCAAGATAAAAAAAAAATACTACTAGTCTCAAATGTTTCATGTTGGTATGGGTATTTATACATCGATACAAATTTAAGGTTATTTTTGTTATGGTATATATACACATATATGTCTACTCTTGTTTAAAATATTGTGCCTATAAAATATTCTAGACTACTGAAAGATACCCACAAGAAGGACTTTGATGAAAATTTTTATGCTGTCTGGGAAGCAAAAGAAAAGGCAGGAGACTTGGAATAAAAAAAAAAGAGAAATTTGTCTAAAATAAAGTATCTGGCTGAACCAGAAAAAACTTGACCTAAGGATATGTAGAAAGTTGTAGAAGGCCAGAGGAGAGGTAAGCTATTTGATTTTTTCATACCTGTAAATACTAAAATTGAAAAGAAACTGTAAAATATGTTAGAAATTTGGCCATGTTAATTGTGGTTGGTTTTCTTCATTTTAAAAATAGCTGGAGACTCTTCACTGCAAAATGTTTGTGTTAGAAAAGGAAATGTACAACTAAAAATACAGATTAATAATTAATCATTAAATATATAACAGCCCTCTGGATTGCAGGGTTCTTTATGATTGGCTTCCATAAAGCTCTTACCTATTCAGAGTTTCATGGAGAAGTCTAAACCTATTTCTTAAAAATAATCAATATCACATCTATGGTCTGTAAATGAAAACTGCAGTCTAACTGCTCCTTAATGTCTAAGGATATACATATATCTATGGATAGGGACAAACACTTATAAAATATAAACAGTACCTGAGAGGTCTTCTTAACTAATAAATATATAGGATAACATAACGGCATAGTTGTTACCAAATTTGAATATATTTTCAAGATTAAGTCTAGACTTATTTAGCTCAAATGTATTTAATAGATACTGGTCCTCAAGCCTGTCAAAGATCTGTAAATTATTTAGTAAAAAGTTTACTATGACAGAGACTCTCAGCTCCTAACAATGATTCCCAAGGTCTCAAAAGAAGATATGGAACAACACAATGACTCCACTGAGATTGTTGATAACATTGACCACTGGTCAAGATGCCTCAATGCAACACCTGCTGCCAAGACCTGGCCCAGACTGCGGACAATCAAGACACTGACAAAATAAAGTCAGTCTTCCTCAGGTTCCTTCTCCACAGAGAAACCTCTCACCTTATGGGCCTGACAGCTGTAGATTGATGCTATCCTGATACCTCTGCCTCTAATCTATGAAGACTATAGGAGCCTGGAACTGCTGCCTGGGTAAGACTAGTTTCTGTCATTTTTAATAGATTCGGAAGCTATTTGGTCTATACTTCTGCTTATTCAAGTATAATTTATTATTCTCAGATGTCTGATGGCTTGATGTCTAGGCCAACTATAACTTTGTCAGCTTAAAAGCAACAGACAACCAGATTTTTTTCATAAGGCTGCAGCCACCTTGTTAGTTCATTAATCAATACATTAATTTGTCAAAGCTACTAGGTCTCTTGGTAAGAAAAGGCAAATAGGTTTGCCTTACTTATAGGCTTTGAAATAAACAGGTTTCAAACATGATTTAAAATGACTACTATTCTTAATAATAACTGCTTATGTCTCTGGTAAATGATTAAATGGAAAAAATATGAGAGTGTATGTAAGTTCTGAGGGTCTGAGATATATAAATGTCTGAGGATATGAAAGCTGAAATTATGGTAAGAAAATGATTTAAGGTATGTTAATGCAAGTTTTAGGGATCTGAGGACATGAAAACTTGGATTATAAGAGAGAATGTTTTGATAAATATAGATACAATTTATAAGGATATAAAAATTTGGTTTAAGATATATGAAAAATGTTATTAGATTTCTTTCCCCTGCCATGCTATCATTACATGGAGACTTCGAAAGTTCAGAGTTTTAATAATAATCAATAGACTTCTAATAAGTTACTAATCTAGTTCTGACAAAACACTGCACTAGTCAGTCACAGCTCAAGATTTTAAATTTTCTTTGGTTGTCTTTTAAATACAGAGTTACAGATACTTTACACTGGGCTAAAAACATTTCAATCCAATCAATCAATATCTAGCTTTCTGGACAGAAGGAAATGTTTATGCTTTTTAATCCAAACCTATAGCTTTTGCTAGGACTCAAAGATATGCATCTTCTCCTGCTGTTCTACAGATACCTGTTACCTATTTTTTCTACAATATGAATTTCAATATAGACTGATAATAGTAATGTATCTAAATTTTTTACATCTTTTTATAAAATAAGCTTCAGAGAATTGAAAAATCATAAAACTTGGATCCACTTCCCCCAGGTCAAAAGGACTCCAGATAAGTATAGCCTAAGTTTCCTTACTTGTCCTGAGGATGGTATCTCGCTGATGATAAAGAAAGGCAATAATGTAAGGGTGAGGCCTCTAGGCCACCGGGGCTACTCTCATGTCACTAGCTAAACAGGGATGAGCCCAGATTAAAAGTGTCAAAACATGTTTATCACAAATGAAAAATTGTATATACCTTTCTTCAGCAAGTTTCCCTATAAAACCTGGAACCTAAAACATACTGTACTATGGAAAGTAGATGAAGCTATGTGAATGTGTATCACTGACAAGAGCACAACCATGTTAAGGACTTTAGTACCTCAGACCCCTGAAAATAGCAAAACCTTCTTTTGACCCAAATACTAGTGTTTAAGAGTGACTGACCTTTTCTCTAAAAGAAACTACCAAACACAACTTCCTCCTCCAGAAAGTTTACTGCCTCAGACTGCTCCCCTACAGACACCTTCCATGGAGTCTAGCTAACCCTATCTTTTCTGCTATATAAAATAAAAGCTGAGCATAGTTTACTAGCTAGTTAGTAGGTACTCCCCATCAGATCAAGCACAGCTCACCCAATCCCAGCTTTTCTGTATGTGCCTGTCATTTCTTTATTCCTGTGTTGTCCAAGTCAGGTTTCCAGGACTAAGGTATGCAAGATGAAGTACTCCTAAGGCTTCCAGTCTCCACATTCCCCACCAACTCTCCTAACCCTAACCCCCCCTCCCCCGCTAGGGCCTCCACTTGACTCTCTTCTCTTCAGAGAAGACAGCTGGTCTCTATGCTGTTCCATGGCTGATAACAGCCAACTCCTGGAGAGCGCAAGGACAATCTCCATATATTCCACTGGTTCCATAAACCTCTAAGATCCACAGATTTCAGTTATGTCAAGTAGCAAGTATGATAGTGTTTTCTCCTCTTGGCTAATCAGTCTTAATTATGTACACAGGACAGTTCACCTGGATGCCTTCCAGAGCCAGCTCTGCAGCCAGGAACTTACAGAGGTTCCACAGTTCTACTGCACCTGTACTGTAGACCCAGATTTGGTACTGGCACATAAGCAACTCTAGGAGACCAGACCATGGAGCTTCCTCAACTTTTCTCCATTAGAGACAGCAGGTGCACTAGGGACTTCACATTCGCATCCATGATCTTGTTACAGAGAACTCCCAGAGTATGTTCCAGTACAGACCTCTGCCACACACACCAGTAAGTCAATGAATCCAGAATGTTCTAGGGTCATGGCTACCAGGCACCAGTTGTTGGTCGTTAGCCTTCCCCATGCAGCACATGGTGTATCATGCTCGGCACCTCCCTGAACATGACCCGGCTTGGTTCAATTCTTTTGTTTCTATTTTCTAATAACCAAAGGTACCGCATGCCAGGCCAACTGCAAAGCCTATTCTTTTGTAGGGTCATAGTTATTCTATCAATCAGAACATGGCTCTTCTCTCCTCTTTACTGAACACTCTTGATGAAAAGCCCTGAGGAACACTGAAGGTCCCTCAGAGCCTGTGAACATGGTAGTCACTCTTTGGTCTTTTTCCTCCTGGATCTCACACTAAGTAAAAACTAAGTACAGCAGCTGAAGAAGCAAATGACAGAAAAATTTTCCCCAGCACTGGGTACTGGGCATTTCAAAATGCTAAAGTAAGTTATTATCAGTAAATGTTTGATTTGTTGTACTGATTTTATATATCTGTATTCTTAAGGTTGTATGAATATTTCTCAGGTAAAAAGATTTCATGAGTGGAGAAGTTTATGAAGCCCTGAAGTAGAGTACTAAGAAATGGACTATATCTTAAAGCTAAGGATCAAGCTCATCACATATTTCCTTGAGTTTATTCAGCTTGGAGCTGGCAACTTCTTTCAAAGCTGTTGGGTGACTATGGTACAGGCCATCAGATAACTCAACTGTCTGTGTCTTTTCTTCCTAAGTGTTCTCCCTACCTTGGCTACATCAGGTTAAGTACCACCATCTCCTTCAGTAGGTGACTACATAGAATATCAACTAACAGACAGGTATTGCATCTGAGTATATATTCTTCAGTTTTATTTTTAATATGAAAGGAGGCATGTGAAGAATCTTAGGGTATAATAAAATTTATTAAATATAAAAAGAAAGAAAAAATTATAGACTCACCTTTCTTCTGGATAGACTTCCCCAGTTTCCCAAAGTTTGGATGGTTTTTGAGATGAGAGTTAATGTCCTAATTGTCTGTGTATCCTAGAAAATGTAAAGACGATCAAAATTCTTGTTAATTTTTCAAAAAGTAGAATTTATATAAAAAGCAGAATGGAGTGAGTGAATGGACTATATGGCTCTAAAATAGTAGTTAAAACTGTTCATGCAACCAAGATAGTGAAAACAGAGCTGAGCCTAGGGTAACTCTCAGAACTTAGGGGTTGTGGTGTAGGTCTATGATCCCAGTTCCTCGGGAGGCTCAGACAGGAAGACTGCACACTCCAGGCCTGTCTAAGCTACAAAGTGAATTAAAATCCATTCTAGGCAACTTAATATGATTGCCTTGTCTCAACATAAAAAGTAAAGTGAGGGCAGAGTTCAGTAGTAGAGGCCTTAGAGTTCCTCAGCACCATAAAGAAAGAGACAGATTAAAGATTTAATGACTTGACCTGTGCCCTTGGAAAGATAATTTAATCAAGTGTATCTAATGGTTTTGTATGGTCTACAAGACTGGACCACACTATTAATTTTAGTCACTTTTAGTAGTAGAGCTATCTATCTTTTTTCCTACTATATAACTTAAAATGGGTGTTTCAAAATTTTTGTGCTCAGTCTACTTCCAGGCACATCTGAAGAACATAAATGGCTTTTGCAATCAACTATTTCCACCATGGAGCGGGAGGAGATTCCAAGCAATGAAGTCACCCTGCTGACAGGATCTTACCACAGGGGAACTACTTGAGCCTGTTATCCAAGCTCTGTCAGATCTGTCTACCTGACAGAAGTAAATATAAATAAAATGGACAGAAACAAAGTTCTCCTATAACTCTTGATCTTCTTTTCTTTTTTTAAAAAAAGAGTTCTGGCTGTCCTGGAACTTGCTCTGTACAGCAAGCTAGCCTTGGTAATGCTGGGATTAAAGATGTGTGCTGCCACCACCCAGCTTAAATTTGGTTTTTAAATTCAGTGTTTCTTGAACTAGCACAAGGGAACATGTCCATTGTTTTCAATTTCAGGCCACCACAAGCTTGTTTAGACCCATATAACCATGTCATTTAGCGGCTCTGATTTCCTGGTACCATTTATACAAAGGCTGCAATAAAAATTTTCCCTTAACTATATACTATACCTAGGCATCCAGTACACAACTTGGTATTGTCACTCAGCAAATAATATATAACATTTATTAAGTTCAACTGAAATGTTGAATTTTTCAATTTAAAATAACTTAGCATACATTCCTTTTTTCTCTTATGTTGATTTATGGAACTGGTACCATCTGTCTGGTCTACAAAAAAATGTTACAGGTTTGTTATAATCTTTTAAAAGAGTACTTATTCTGTACTCATTACCTTTTCTAAAGATGTTCTGAACCCTCTGAGAGTCTGACCTGGAAGCAGCAAAGTCCTCTTTTCACACATTCCACCCCCCTATTTGAATCATGAATCTGTTTCCCCTTTAAAAAAAAACTCAACTTGATAGGCTCCTTCTCTGAACCACAATCTTTACTAATTAAACACTCACTCAATGTTACCGTTCTAGACACTGCTGAGATTTGGGTTTGGAAAAGGTCCTGCCTTACCCCTGAGGCACTGGCAGTCTATGTGATAGGTTATACACAGACGAATATAAAAATGTCATGAAAGAGAGAGTGCACAAGGTATTACAGATATATATGAAAGACATAAAACAAAACTAATGGGTTAAAGAGGTCTCCTTTGGGAGGATCTTAAAAAAGTCCATCAAGGAGAGAATGAAAGATATGTACAATGAAAATAGTTCAGTTTTTTCTTTATGAAACCTTAACAGTGGTGTACCAAGTCTCTGTTCATATAATCTGTATTTTTAAAAGAAAATTACAAAGCAACTCAAGTGAAGGTTTCCTCTTTTTCATTCTTCTGGCAGTACTAGAAATTGAATATAGTCTCAAAAAATGCTTGGTAACTGCTATAGTCTCAGCCATATATATATGTGTGTGTGTGTATGTATATATATATATATATATATATATATATATATATATATATGTGTGTGTGTGTGTGTGTATATTCCATCTTATTTATATTTTCAAATTTTATTTTTAAAGATTATGGTGGTGTGGCACTATGAGGCCCAAAAAGGAAGTGGCACTATGAGGAGGTGTGGCCTTGTTGGAAAGTCTGTCACTGTGGAGGTGAGCTTTGAGGTCTCTCTTGCTTGATCAAGCTTCCCTAAGTGTGACAGCCAGGTGACTTCCTGTTGCCTGAGTAAAGATGCAGGACTCTCAGCCCCAGCACGTCTGCCTGCACGCTGCCATACTCCCCACCATGATGATAATGGACCGAACTTCTGAAACTGTTAAATGAGCCACCATCATTACACGGTTTACTTTTGAAGAGTTGCTGTGGTCATGGAGTCTTCACAGCAATAAAAACCCTAACTAAGACAAGATTTATTTATTTATTTTTTAAAATTTACTTGCCTTGATGTTTGCCTGGATCTGGAACTATAGACAGTTATGAGCTGACATGTGGGTGCTGGGAATTGAACCCTGGTCCTCTGGAAGAGCAGTCAGTGCTCTTAACCACTGAGCCATCTCTCCAGCTCCCCAAGATTTATTTTTTTATGTGCACATATCTATCTGTGTGTGGGCATGTGCACATGAGGGTGCAGGGGTTAGGTGCCCTAGAGCTTGAGTTATGGGTGGCTGTGAGCTGCCTGACATAAGTTCTGAGACTTGAATTTGGGTTCTCTGCAAGAACAGCATGCCTTCTTAACTTTTGACTCATTTCTCCAGCTCCTCCATATTTTAAAACTAGTTTTCAAAAACAGTTACTTGTTTACGCATGTATGTGCACATGCATTCCTCCCTGAATCTTTCAGCAAGAACAGCTCACATCCAGTGTCCTTGCTATGATTATTTAGCTTCCTGTTCTTTAATCTTTGTCTACTCTAGAACTAGATTCTATAATTAGTTTCTCAAAATTCAAAGAAATTCTATCTATAAAATTTAGTAACTTTTCATCAACTTTACTCCTGAACTACTTTGTAACTTTCAATACATGACAATATCATCACTCCCAGTTCTGAGATTACTCTATATTCTCAGCTTGTACAGTAGCTTCTACTCAGACTTTTTACTTGGTTCTAATCAAGTGCTAGCTCTAACTTTATGTAAGCAGTTCTAGATTAATAGAAGGCAGCTATGCACATCCCTATATCACCAATACTAAATAGTGTTATGTGTTTTCTCTATTTCTACTACTTCAGAATTTCTTTAAAATGACCTGCTGTAGATGCTGAGGTAGCAGTGGTAGCTCACACAACAAAAAGGGACCAAAGAAAAGATAAAAAATTTGAACTAATAAAATCGCATGAAAAGTGACCTACAAGCATTGGTGGTTAGAGGAATTCTATCTCAACATTTGATTTAGGAATTCCAAGTCTGAATATAAGGCAGAGTCACACTTTAGAAATGGTAGTTCTATTTATGTACAAAGTATTGCTGGCAAGCTTCCTCTGCCTTGGGTCTTTATAGTTTTAGTTAACATAGCCACAGAAAGGATTGCTCCGAGAACAAAAAAATACAGGATACGCAGAACATGTATCTTCTGCCTACTACTCAGCTAACACTGTGAGGCTACCCGGGGAGGCACAGGCATTCAGAGTCCAGTCCAGCTGTAAGGCCACACTGCATTACTTGATGGACCACGGGTGCAGGAATGTCTAGAAACTGCAGCATCTTCAGCACTGAGCACTGTGACAGTGGCTCCTGTCTCAACACCAGTCTGCTTACAGATCAGAGACTAAATCTAGTCCCATTTGAATACAGTTCAAACTGGGTGAGATCTAATCATAATGCCTTAGTAATATGAGCCTAGAGAAGTTATTGCATGGTGATTTCCTTACCTGCACATGGGGCTAATAAAATAATTTACTCCTACAGGGACTAGGAGGACCTAAATGAGTTAAACATAAGTGACTAAAACCAAGTTTAGTACAAAGATACCACTAAATGTTTACTACTATCTGTTATACAAATCAGTAACTAAAATCATCAAGAATATAAAGTTTTAGAAGTTTTTATATAAAGATATAAAAATATCTTTAGAGTGACTAAGATATGCTATATGGAGAAGGATGTAGAAATAAGTTTAAAAAATCCCTTAAAATATTAAGAAGATATATATGCAAAGATTATTTCAATTTAGGAAACTGAGTAAAACTCCAGAAATAAACTACATGCTTTAAAGAATTTCAAATTTTTTATTTTGACATAACTTAAATGAATATTAAGCAAAAATATGAAGATATCAAATAAGTTAGGTTCATACACAGTTTGGACATTTCATTTCTCTTCAAAAATCTGAGATTTAAATATATTTCCATGACTAAACTATCATAAACTGGGTGTAGCAGGTGTGCCTAAACTCTGAAGGCTGAAGCAGGAATACTGTTGCAAGATAAAGTCAATCTGGGCTATATAATAAGATTCTGCCTCAAAATATAGAGATAAAAATTAAACTGTTATAATGAATCAGGAGAGCGTCTGTTAATAACCAGGCAAACCACCACTACAAACAACTACCACCATCCTGTAACTAAGGAGCAACAGCACTTGTATTATGAAAAATTACAAGTATAGACCAATAAACAGAAAGAAATCTTAAAAAGACATCAACTATGGCTAATCAGCAGACTTCAAACTATCAGCATTTTCTCACTTGTGAAATGTCTTAGCACAGCAGTAAAAGGGGTCAATTTTTCTTCATTTTACTAAAAATAAAAATAAAATAAAGCTTTGAGAGAAACAAACACTTACTGGATAATGAGGTCGCAAATGAAAAGTATGAGGTGATAGTATCGCTACAGCAAAGAAACGAAGAAACACAAAGCTGGTCACTGCAGAGTACTGAACATGAGGGTTATCTGCAGGGATAAAATGGTGAAATGTCATGCAAAAGCACTAATTAAAACCAAAGATGATAAAGTAGAAAGACATTGTGAAAACTGTGTAAGAGAGAAGATAATTTGTAACGTAAAAACTGAATTTGTGAAATGATACTAATGATTGTGGCTAAACTAAAAAAAAAAAGAAATGCTGTAACTTAAAATAACAAAATGAAAGGCAAAATTGCTGTTTTTTAAAAAAAAAATTAATTTGAAAACTAGCCTTTTCTTCATATAGTCTTGAAATTACACAAAAATATAAGCAATATCTAGCACTGCCCAGTGGCAACACTGAATATCCAAAAGTAGCTTTTACTTTTATAATTTTGTTTCAAATTCACCCTAAAAAATCTTGATGACACCAAAGGCCATATGTATGGTTCATTTTGATTGTCCAGTTCCCTGGATGGGAAACGCCTAGGAGACCAGTAAAGCACCTTTGTATGCCTCTGCCCTGGCTCATTCCTACCTCTCCCTCCCTCTTCATGATTGTGGAGTGAGCAGACTCCTCTGCTGCAGGACACCACCATAGCGTTTGCCTTGCTCAGGCAGATACTAGACTGAAGCTCTGAAACTATGAACCATACAGATCTTTTACATTGTTTCTCTCAGGTATTTATCACAAAAAAAAAAAAAAAGACACCAACATCTTAAAGACTAAAAATGATTAGGTAGAAATACTACTTTAAAAAGCTAACAATATTTCACATGAAACTGAAGGTGATCTGCAGGCTATTTGTAGCACTAACCACTCGGCTTTAGTACCTGGTGCAGACTGAGTCCACAACTAACCTGACAATCAGATGCAAGAGAAGCTGGTGGTGAGGGGGAGTTTCTGGGTCTGATGTCAGTTTTAACTCTTACAAATTACTCAGGAGGGATCACCAGCAAGCTGTCATTGTTCCTTAATGACACTCGCTTCCTACTGACTGCTTGCCCTGCTATCTATACTCCAGGTAGTAGGAACAAATGAGACCTCAGTTTCATTATCTAATCAGAGGGTAACAGCCTCAAATAGACAAGACAGGCTATAAGCAGGTAAGCAGGTAATGTGGTTATGACCCAGCTCACTACTTGAAGATGAATCTAATCAACACTTCATCTTTATGTATGTAGGATCAAGTCTCTGTCTCCTCTATTAATTATGAAGGTTGAAGATATTTACTTAAATGTTTATATTTTTATTATAATTAGCCAAGAGATCTAAACCAGAATTCATATAAGTTAGACGACTCAGCCATACTATTTTAGTATTGGGTAAATTAAATAGAGGGACAAACATAATAAAATCTCTCTAGATAGCTAAAAAAGTTAATTTGCAGTTTTATGCAGATAAATCTGATTATTAATAAGTATCTGCCTTGTCCATGCCCCCCATTATGGGCAGATCTGCAATAGGCTTTGGCCAATTTATTTATGTAACAGAAACAAACTTAGGACTAATAATAAGAGGTAGTAATTCATAACTTTATAAATCTTTTCCAAGAAAAATCTTACTATAGCTAATTTTGAAAAATTAAGCATGATTTCTTGATATATGCTTAAAATCATATGTATGATGGGACAAGTGTTTATAAAGCCAAAGACTATTTTTGAAAAAACATCTTACCACAGACGTCTTAGCATTCCCAAGCTGTCAAATCTAGTCAATTGTACAGCAGTAATGATTACTACTGATTGTATATATGCAACTGGGAAAACAGCTGGTACAACAAAAGTACTCCTGTGTATTTTACAGGTTCTTATAGCACATAAAGGCTTACTTACATTATTACAGAACATCTTACAGATTCCATTTTTTCCTTCTTAAAACTAATGATTTGATTTGCTCTTTATATAAAGTTGCCATTATACTGAAATAAAATGGAATGTATGTTCTGAGATTATAGGGAAAATAGACCATTAAGTCTCACAAAGAAGTTAGCATCATTCAAAACTTCTAGAAGACTGGACCTATACACCAACATTTCATACAAACCAAACGAACACCACATGGGAAAAAATGTAGACAAAGAAATGGTTTGATTGAGTGTATCAAGGCACTTACTAGGAAATCTCTTAGTAGCCATTTGCCTCAGAGAATAAAAGATATCACACATCACAGTGGGGCAGCTCACACTCGATCCCACAATTGTATTGAATACTTTGTCCACATAGTAGTGCAGATTCTCCTGAAGGGTTTAACAAAGCAAACACTAAGAGTCTGACTTTCACACGTCTTCAGTTGTCTTTATTAAAATGGATATGAGATTTATTAGACGATGACGATCTAGTATTCTAAAGCCTTGCTTCCATTCTCCAAGTTCATGCAGGTAAAAGGACAATCAACATTCTGACTTAATTTAACAAATTCAGACTTTCTAGATAAGTATATGAATAATTTCCACAAGAAGCACAGTTAACAAAACAATATAAAAACAAAGCCAGGGAAAGAACTCATAATAGGCAGCATTAGTATTCTCTAACAGTTATGCACTACAGTAAAAACCTGTGACCTCTCCAATACAATTATAGATTTCTCAGAGGCAACTAAAATCATTATATCACTTAGTCTGATGACCTTGAAAGGAACAGAGGTTATAACTTGCTTCAGTTTAAAACCATTATTATTGTAGGCCTCTGCCATTACTGTTGGTTGTACATTAGAACTAGATAGTAAAACTCTTACTGCTAAAGACATCATGTGCTCTGGTCTAAAAATTTTCTCCCTGCTAGTTAGACTTCATAGTATTAAAAGGTAGAATGCAGGCTGCTAATGGAGAACTGCCATTAAGAATTTACTCAGCTGCAACCCTGTGTACTGCACTACCGACCTGCCAGGCAACAGGGGCACCAATGTTTGGGGGATAAACAAGCACTTTCTGATTTAAACCTGAGGCCTGCTTCACAGGAAGGAATTCTCACCTGACATTGTAAACCTGGTCAAAAACCCATGGTTGGGATGAGAGTAGCGGTGTAGTGAGGAAGCTACTGCTGCTGATTTGCTAAATGGAAATGCCTCTCAAATTGCCTTCTACATGTTTATGTTTAAGCTCATTGATTAGTGATGCTTTTGGCTTTAGTCACAGTGCTGAGAATAAGTGACTGCTGAGTGCTTAGCTTTAAATGGGTCATCTAGAACACCTATCTCAAGGTTCAGGGAACATCACTGAAGAGTGGATAAAAAGAATCTAGGAGTAAAGAGTGAGTGTCCCATAACAGTATTTTAAGCACCACATGGCCACTGCACTCTTGAATTCTCAGTAGCTATGATCAACAGAACAAGACCTATATAAAATCAGGCCTATCAACTGTCTGTCACAGAGCAAGGAGAAGCTAAAAAGGCCCTATCTATTCCTGAGGATCAACAGACAATAAGTGGCTGCTGGGGGAGGGAGAAACTTGTTTTTGGTGGTGTAAGTATTGGTAAGTCATCTATGCTACTAAAATTAGTTCCGCACTTCCTGTCCCTAACTTACTTACTGGAATACACATGAACTCACACAGAAACACACACACACACACAACACAGAGAAGGGCCAATAATTAAAAACAAAAATTTAAGAAAAGAAAAAAGGGGGTAGCTAGGGCGGCTCAGCAGCTAAGAACACATACTGCTCTTGCACCTATGTCAGGCAGCTCACCTGACAGCTCAACATGAATATACCCACAATTAAAAACTGAAAAAGAAGGAAAAGTTGAAGCGGAGAACTAGTTGGGAGGAAGAAATGGATCAGTAGGCGAGGGAACAAAAGAAGATAAAAGGGGGTTGTTATTAACATGACCAAAATATCTTATATACGCGTATGAAAATATATAACCTATATATTATCTGTAATATATACTAACAAAAGTTAAGCTTCCAGGGAACCAGAGCTCAGTTCCTAGCACTTATATCAATAAGCTCACAATAGCCTGTAACTTTAGTTCCAGAAGATCTGATACCCTCTTCAGGCTTCTGTTGGCTCCTGCTTTCATGTACACAGATCCATACAAGGCCAAACAGCTGGGTTTCAATGGCACATACCCTTAATCACTGCACAGGGAAAGCCAGAGAGTGGTGGCCAACACCCTTAATCCCATAACTCCAGAGACAGAGTTTCTGTGAGTTCAAGGTTGACTACAAAATAGAGTACCTCACGTTTTAATCTTAACTTGGATGGGATACAGCTGGGCAAAAAGGGTATTTAAGGCAGGCTTAGGAAAACAGCAGCAATTAGAAGCAACCAGGAGTGATGCTGAGGAAGCTGGAAGATAGGGGTGAGATTTGTCTGTGGTGTTTCCTCTCTCTGATCTTTCAGCCTTTCTCCACTCTGAGTTTCTTTCAATACAATCAGATTTGTGCAGCACTTGGCACCCAACATGGGGTTCAAACCCATGATCCTGAGATTAAGGGTATCATGCTCTACCAATTGAGCTAGCTGGGCTCTCAAGAGATCCAGAACTCCTGGACTCCTGGAGCTATGTGAGTAACCAATGCTCTGTTATCCTTGGAACTTCTGGAGCTACCCCTACCTAGTTTTGACTGTGGGTTGAGCTCTTGATATTCCAGATTTTATTAAATAGGTAACATATCAGTACACAGTACCCTCAAACACTTAGATATAATTAAAAATGCCAAGTTAAAAAAATTTTAGAATAAAATAAGGTAAAATCAATACTAGAAAATATTCTAAAAAATAAAGGCTAATATAAAATATAAATAGCATTGTTTTCAGACACATGGTATTATTAAATCTTAAGAGAGACAGAGTGTATGTGTATAGGAAGGGCAGAGAACTGGCTAAGTGGTTAAGAACACTTATGTTCTTACAGAGGACCTGGGTTTGATTTTCAGCACCCACGTGGTGGCTCACAACATCTATAACTCTATTCTCAGATGGTCCAATGCCGTCTTCTGCCCTCCACAGGTACCAATTACACAAGTGGTGCATAGCATACACATAGACAAAACACTCATACACATAAAATAAACCACTTGTGGGAGATTGGTATAAGATTAAGATGAAGAAACTATTGTAGTTACAAACTACATTATATAAACTTACCTTATTATTTTCTACATTATCTCCTTCTTTCAACTTAACAGGATCTATTTCACAGGATTTTGAAGATTCACATATCTGGAAAATACATGTATTTTTTAGTTACTGTTCTTTTCTAGGTAATCTGACAACATGAAAGTAATTCATTTTCTGATAATATAAAAATTAAACCTAACAAAATTTAAAGCCCCCACTTGAAGATAACATGTACAGTATAGACTATTTTCCAAAGAACTGTGTCAAAATTGTTTCTTAAAGTCCTCGTAAAATAAAAATATAATGAACAATAATGTAGATTAATGTGCCTTGTGAGCAAAACTCCACAGATGACAAAGTAATGTATTCATAAAGTGTCTATCCTTATTCCTTCAGTAGCCCATGAATGGACAGAGCCTTCTAATCAACACATTACCTCTAGGGCAGTGGTCCTCAACCTTCCTAACGCTGCGGCCACCCTGTAACACAGTTCTTCATGTTGTGTTGATCCATCCACCCCCTCCACATAAAATTATTTTTGTTGCTACTTCATAACTATAATTTTGCTAGTTATGAGTCATAATGTACATATCTGACATGCAGATGGCCTCAAGAGACACCCGTGAAAGGGCAGTTTAACCCCCAGTTTGAGAGCCACTGCTCTAGAGGGTCACAGACTCTGGCAATGAGGACATTCTGTACCTCATCTAGAATAGGCTTTAATGTGACTTTCAAGTAGTGTCCACCCACTATTTTCATCATCTCATCTAGACACCGGGTCGCCAGGGAATTTCCTCTAAAAATTGTGCTTGCATCTCTGGAACAGAAATAGAAAGAGATACATATCAAGGACAGCAAAGAGGGAAGAAAAAGTTTCAAAACAGTAACATTTTTGACTTTGATTATATGTACAGCTTTAGTAATTTTTACCACCAACAGGAAAATTTGCTGCTGTTAAGAGTTTCTAAAGAGCAGCAGCGATCGTGCAGACTGGGTAGTTGTTCGAGTCTGTGGTGAGAACCACCATGATCAACATGCCCAGAGAGGTCACTGTACTGAATCATGTGGTCATGCCCAGAGAGGTCGCTGTACTGAATCATGTGGTCTGGTCCCTGTTCAACACACTCTTCTTCAATTTCTGTTGCCTGGGTTTCATTGCCTATCTCTACTCTGTGAAGTCTAGGGACAGGAAGATGGTGGGTGACGTGATTGGAGCCCAGGCCTATGCCTCCACTACCAAGTGCCTGAACATCAGTGCCCTGATCTTCAGCCTCCTAATGGTCATTGTCTGTATCATTATTGTCTCCATCACCTCTGTGGCAGTTTTTCAAGCCTTTTCACAAAGAATGCCACATTCTGGATTCTAGTCCTGCTCTGTGCTCACAGTCCACAGCTGCCCACCCCAGGCCGAGGCCTTGACCTTTTGTGTACCCTGCACATATGCAAATGTTATCTTCCTCCATCTGTCCTCAGTGGATTCAATAAAGTGCACATGATGACAAAAAAAAAAGTTTCTAAAACTACCAAAACTGCTTTCTGAAAATGTTAACATCAGTTTAAAAAAAAAAAAAAAAACTATGTTTAAGAATTAAAAAAAAATAGTGTAGGTATGTGTACATAAAATGATGGTGCTATTTTACTATAATGGGAATGGAAAGCCATTTGTCTGTTCTTTATATTATCCTATGTGTACCTTACAAAGTGTACTTACTATCTGACTGGTGACATGTGAATCACTGCATTCAGAAGCAAAGATAAGTAATAGTAACAAAAAAATTGCATCACTGAATTAAACCATTCCCTTATTAACTGGTCTTTACTGTTACTGGATTCTGTTTGATAATTTTAAGAACTGTCTTTTATTACTGAAGAGTTCTTTTTCACTTGCTCTACAGTAAATTTGGGCAATACAAATTGAGACTATAGAAACAATACAACAAATTAAAAATCAACTTCAACAACACATAACATTTAATGAAATACAATTCTTACTGTGTATCCTTCAAGTCCAGTTCAGCCACCGCAGTGATAAAAGGAACAAGTTTATTGTGATGCAGTAATAGTCGTACAAGAGGCAAAACAGCATCCTTTTGATCTTGACATATTTCACCCAAAATATAAGCAGCGGAGGCAGAAACTGGCTACGATACAGAATGATAGAAAACAAGCACAGAATCAAAGAAACGTGGTTACATGTTCAATATGTGAATGCAATTTAAATAGACCCATTAATTACAACTGACGTATAAAACAGAATTTAGTTTTCTAAATTCTAATCAGAGATAAAATTTAAAGCATACATCAGGACTCTGGTTCAGCGAGATTAAATATACAGAGCTTTTTATAAGAACTGGTTTAGCCTTTCACATAAAGTCATACATGTAAGATTTTTGAAATACCTGAACATCTGGTGATTTTAGCAGCAGAGTTTTCAACGGACCATAGTACTCTGATGGAAGCACATAGTCTTCTGTGTAACATAGGGTTAATCGAAGAGATCCCAGATCATCAGGTTTAGATGACTTGTTTCCATTGTCTCTTGGTTGTAGCAAGTACCTAAAGTAAAAGTATTGTCAACTCCATCCAAGTGATGGTACTGAGTAACAAGCTAAAATAAACAGGTGAGCTACGGAAAAATAAACCAGAGGCTGGGAGTGGAGCTCAGTGGTAAAATGTGCTCTCATCATATTCAATCTCCAGCATGTCAATGGAATAATAAGAATATACACAGAGGAAGTGATTACTGGCAAAGATGGGATTTGAACTAAGCAGTATGATTCTAGAGTATACAATCTTAACCACTATCAAGAGTTAACACATATTTATATGTTCTACTATATTGTTAAGTAAAATAGAAGCATGTACAGGTGGGGGTGGTAGTGTGTACACTTGGGAGGCTAAGGCAGGAAGATTCTGAGTTCCAGGCCAACCTAGGCTACCAAATTTCAACAGAACAAAAAAAAAAATCAAATAAATAAAAATATACACATATATTTATCTATATATACAGAAAATAGTCCCAGAAACTAGGGAACAGTCAGTCATGGCTCAGAAATAGGATCTAGTTGAGAAGCTGGGGGGAGCGGAGAGAGGAGGCAGGATACTCTTTTGATCTTTTAATCTAGAAATGGCATAAGTACATTACCTATATTTAAAAAAAAAAAAAGTCCAGGTGGCAGTGGTACAAGCTTTAAACCCAGCACTTGGGAGGCAGAGGCAGGTGACTAATGTAAGCTTGGGACCAGCCTGGTCTACAGAGGGAGTTCCAGGACAGCCAGAACTGTTACATAGAGAAACCCTGTCTCAAAAAAACCAACAAACAAACAAACAAAACAAAACAAACAAACAAACAAACAAAAAAACCAACAAAAGCTCAAGTCAAATAAAATCCTTTTATCTGTACAAGGCAAAGTGAAAATTAGCTAGTCTCAACATGAACAGACAATGCTAACATCTGATTTAACTATTATCATAAAAACACAAAACAAAAAAAAAATCAATTAATGTTAAGGAGGTAAATCACTATGTGTGAAGCTGGCAGGACGGCCCAGGAGATAAAGAATTTGCTGACTGTCAGAGCAGGGTCTAAGAATGAGGTTTTGCCCACAGGATGTTTAATTATGCCCCAGTAGACAACTGAACAGCATGAATGGGCTTTTTTGTAAATGGGGAGATCATAAGAGTGGGAATGAAACTGAAAAGACTGATAACTAAGCTTGAATTGGTGTATGATGTAAAATCACCAAATAATAATAATAATAATAATAACAACAACAAAAGAGGTTGTGCAAGGAGAACTGTGAGAGCATGTGAGAAAATAGCAAGTCTATGACCTCAGTTTCTTCCAAACCAAAAACAAACAAAAACCAACACCCATGAAATTGTTCTTAGAATGTGTTTTCATGCTTCTCTCCCAGGTGTAGTGATAAGAATGAGTTTACTTTGATTATTTATTATAACTGGCTATTGTAATTTGTTTATATGCCTCTATGGAAAAACATGGTTTCTGCCATATCTGACTTGTTCATGTGATTATTATATACTTTATTCATGTGATTGTTTTCTACCCTCAGAGTATAAACTGTCTAATGCTCTGAACCAAGCTGGTTATTGCATGAGACTCTAGTCTGCATCACTTTTAGGCTCCATTCTCCCAGGTCCCAGCACTGATGGCTAACTAGAAAGATACACAATTGACAACCTAAGCTTGATATCTAGGAGCCAGATGGTAGAAACAGGGGAACAACTCCTTCAGGCATTCACATGCTACATACAGACACAGACACACAGACAAACACACACACAGACAAACACACACACACACACACACACACACACACACACACACACACACACGGACATGGACACAAGGATACACACATAGATAACTTGCTGCTTTTGCATAGGACCTTGGGTTTGGTTTCCAGCAACCACATAGTAGCTCACAATAATTGTAACCTCAGGGCCAGGGCATCTGACAGTCTCTTCTGATCTCCAGAAGCACGACACATACTCACATATATGTAGGCAAACACCCATACACATAAAATAAAAATATAAAAACTGGAACCATCAAAACCTAGTTTTTAGGACTCCAATATAATAGGCAAATATTAACGGAAATTATTGGAAAAAATAGAAAAACTTCAAATAATATATCTGTTAATACTAATAAGTCATTAGGATATTTTCTAAGACCAAAATTAGAAACAATTATGATGTTTTTGTGCAGTTACCATTAGCCCCACTAGAGGATGCTAACGTGCTACAAGTGATGAAGGCAACAAAGTATCCAAAGTTAAAATAAAATGGCATTAATATTTTTTTATTTCCTACAATGAACACTAATACACATATTAGCAGATTCTTCTCTTTTATGCTATATAAATTTATCATTTATGCTTCTGACAAGCTATTTTAAAATATTCAAGCATTAGGAGCTGGAGAAACTGCTCACTGGCTAACATCATATAGAGCTATTGCAAAAGACTCAATTTCAGTTCTTAGCACTCACACCTGGCAGCCACAACTACTTGTAACTCCAGCTCCAGAGGATCCAATGACTCTGGCCTCAAAGACACCAGCACTTAAATACACATAAACTATTTATACTGTCAGCAGAAGAAATTGAAATAAAATTATTTACTCTCTGTTAATATTCTGTAGTCTGCCAAGGTGGAAAGGTTTGTCAAATTTGAAAGACAATGTCATTGCAAGTACATGACATGGGGCAGATTTCAAGTTCATTTTGGTGGGCCCTGAGAGATACAACTCCTTTTTCTCTTCTATACTAAAAGGTATGAAATATTAAAGACTTAACTGAGTTTAGAAATTTTCATGGAGATACAAGAAAGCATGCCATATGGAGGGACAAACACTGATAGAGTTTCCTAACAATAAAGTAATTTCCCCCCTTACTACATGCATTTAGAAAGTATACAAAATGTCACTAGAGGGACCAATACATCTTAGATCTGCTTTAGAGGAGTTAAAAATAAAATCTAAGGGACTGGAGAGTGGCTCAGAGGTTAAGAGCACTGACTGTTCTTCCAGAGGTCCTGAGTTCAATTCCCAGCACCCACATGGTGGCTCACAACCATCTATAATGACATCTGGTACCCTCTTCTGTATGCTGTATACATAATAAATAAATAAATCTTTAAAAAAAATCTGAAAGGAAGTCTAAAATGCAGTCTTTAAGGAAGATTATAAATTAGCATAATCCAACTGAGGAGTGTCTAATGGCTGGATAGAAGAGGCAGGCTTTTTTAAAGGCAAGTAAGACCAAAAAGAATTATTGGAATACTCAGTATCAGTCATGGTGGTGCACACCTTTAATCTCAGCACTCAGAAGGCAAAGGCTGGCAGATTTCTGAGTTCAAGCCCAGCCTGGTCTATATATCAAGGTCCAAGCCAGCCAAGGTTACATACTGAAACTGTCTTGGAAAAAAAAAAATCAACAACAAAAATGAAACAAAACTACAAAAAAAAAAAAAAACAAAAAACCCTAAATATTCAAATGTCAACCCCTCTTTCAGGCAGCAGACACTGAGTTCTAAAAAGTGGTTCTCATGGCTAACATCCCACAGTGTGCTGACATCATGTTATTTATATCCATTCACTCATCAACAGACATTTTGCTATGAAAGGGTGAAATATTAGCATTTGTGGTAACCCATCTGGAAATGGAAGGCATTTTATCATGTGAAATAGGCAAAGAAAGATAAAGGCCACAGATTTAATTCATCTGTGAAAGCTAAAGTTGATCCACATAAGAAGAAAGTAGAAGAGCTAGAAGACAGAAGGGGAGAAGAGGTGGAGAAAAGGTAGGGAGTGGGCTCTAAGCGCAGCCGTAGGAGTAGCAGCTCTTATGTTTATAACCCAATCCGTTCATAACTATGGTCTGCAACAATTGATGCTACCTTTTAGCATAGTTAGTTTCCCAATACACAGAAGTGATTTGAGGAGATGAACATGCCCACTATACTGATTTGAGCATTACACACTGTACACATGTGACAGTACTTTGCTCTAAGCAAGTACAAATATTACATTTCATTTTAAAATGTGATCTTTAATGGGAAGTGACAAGAGATTGGAGAGATGATTCAGTTGATAAAGTGCTTGCTACGTAAGCATGAGGACCTAAGTTTGGATTCTCAGCACCCACGTGAAAGCTGGGCTTAGCTGTATGCACATTTGTATTCTTTGCACAGGGGAGGTAAAGACAGATGGATTCCCAGCCAGCATGGCTACTCAGTGAGTTCCAGGTTCAGAAGTCCTTTCTCCAAAATATGAGGAGAGTGACTGAAGATACTCAGTGTCAAGCTCCATTCTTTCCATGCATACCTACATGTTTATACAACCACATGAACAAGAATCCCCCCAACACACACACATATGATGATTGGGAAAGGCATGTTTCTACACACTCAGACACCAATCTAGGACGAGACACTGACAAAAATACACAAAGGGACAGTTTCTTTTTTGTTTTGTTTTTTAAGGGCTATAGACAGACAAAAAGTTTCACATTGAGAAAAGTATGAATTTTATGTTTGAACATTAAGTTTATTAACATCAATTTGGTATCACTAATAGAGCCATGAAAAGGTCAAATAACATTATAGTCAATACTGAACTCCCAGGGTTTCGAGACAATCAGTTCAATGTTAACACTCTATATGTAGAAATGTGCATTTTTAATAGTGTACGATCAAAGAAAATCATACACCAACCCTCACAAACAACTGCATCTTCTCAGAAAGTCCTTTGCTTCTCACCCATAGTTCTTGTGACCAAAAAGTAAAGTGTCCCAACTGCATATGACTTATGATCACGCGTCCTCATGAGATGTCATTCAGGTTTTAGACTTAATATTTCGTTTTTATTTATTTTGTGTGTGTGTGTGTGTCTATGAGTGTATGTACAAATGTCCATCAAGACCAAAGAAAGCATTGAATTCCTTGGAACTGACGTTAAAGACTTTTTTTTTAGAGTGGTCCTAGGTAAGTGCTGGGACCTAAAATGCAGTCCAGATAGAGCAAGTTCGCCCTTTTCTGTAGCCCCACGATTTCATTTAAAAAAATTTTTTTTATGTTATGTGAATTGGTCTTTTGCATGCATGTATAACTGTGTAAGGGTGTCAAATCTTGGAATTACAGACAGTTGTTAGCTACCATGTGGACGCTGGAAATCAAACTTGGGTCCTCTGGAAGAACAGTCAATGCTCTTAACCACTGAGACATCTCTCCAGCCCCTAAGATTTCATTTTTAAACAGAAAAATATTCCTAGACAAGTAAGTTCTTTTATCTTAGTTAACACAGATCAAATATCATAACTATTAAAGTACTTATTTTTCTCTAATAATCAAGTTACTGTCAATAACTTTTGGCTTACTCTCAGAAAGCATGCATCTATATTAAAGAGCATTATGATAGAATCTTTAGTTCACTAGAGCATCTGTCTTCTTACCAGGCTTGATGAGTAGAATCATTTCTTAACACATTCACAGGAACTTTAATTTCACCCAGGAAAACATCTTGGACTAGGTTTTCATTATTCCACAAATCAATCCTGAAAATTAAACTTGTCTTTAGTCTTTGTGAAGTTTCAAGTGATTTTGATGTGTAATGTAGCATTAATTTTACATGCTTAAAAAAGATGTTAGCATCATCATATACCTCATTATCCAGACTTTGAAAGCAAAGTGCTACAGTAAATTGTATTTAAAAACAAAAAACCACAATTTAAATTCTAAATTACATTTCTGTTCAT
Source organism: Sigmodon hispidus (assembly GCA_004025045.1). Classification (NCBI taxonomy): domain Eukaryota; kingdom Metazoa; phylum Chordata; class Mammalia; order Rodentia; family Cricetidae; genus Sigmodon; species Sigmodon hispidus. The sequence goes on from PVIH01006908.1 coordinate 61,171, forward strand.
TAATTTTGGGGAGGGGCACATGCCACTGCGCACATATGGGACTCAGGGGACAGTTTACAGAAGTTACATTGTGCGGGTCCCAGGGAGAGAACTCAGGTAATGGCTTGGCAGCAAGTGCCTTACCAGCTTAACCATCTCCCTGGCCAAATTCTAAATATTCTAAAAGGAGAAATTGACTTTTTTAAGTTTGAAAGTTGAGGGTTTTTTCCCTTTAACCTGTTGCAGTAGCGACAAAAGGGTTACTTAACTGAATTAAAAAATAATAATAATAAGACTACAGTTTCTTTTTTGAAAATAATTAATATGTAAAGATTGGTGGCTTAGAAAATGTTGCTTACCACTGTGAACATGTTATTAATGTGCCTTTTAGATAACACAATGTTAACACCACACCTACACATGCATTCGCAAAAGTTTCCTTTCCAAAACAGCATAGATATTTAACACCTAGGAAATATCACAAACTTCAAACACATGCACCTGTGGAGTTATCTCCTTACCTCACTGAAATTTCTGATAGTCAGCAGATATGTTAAGAAGAATAAAAAAATTATTTCTAAATTGGCTTAAATATAATTTCTTTTTTATTCATTAAACTATAGTCAAGATTCATTAAACTATAGTCAAGATAGTTAAGGAACAATTAAATTAAGGAAAAATGAAAATCAGAATAGGTAAAATTAGGTTGTCTTTGTTCACAAAAGAAATAAACTTTGATATTTCTGAAAAGATAATTTAGATGAAATTAGATATTTGTTCCTCTAAATTTTATCTATCAACCTGTTGTAAAGAATTCTATCAAAGTTCACACAGGAAAAAAGGAATCAATTCTCTGGGAAAACTACAAGGCACACACCTGATTTCCAACTTTTCAATGTCCTCTTCTTCTACCTGGAACTGAGATTTCCTGGTATAACTACTGGATCTGGTTACCTATAAACAAAATATTTTAGTAAAAACGTTTTAAAGTACCTTTTCCATCATTAGTTCAAAAATGACAATTTCCCAAATATTCAATGACATAAAAAGGGTCAAGTGTGAAAATAATATTCTAAAGCATAGTAGTATACTAGCAAAATACCAGAAAGCTAATTAATGTGGCATAAAAATTAAAGGCATCTTTGCCTCCAAACTAATTCTATCAATTCTACTTGGCAGAAACTACAGGTTCCCTGGTTTACAGGTGTCTGCAAGTAACACAAAGAGGAAAAACACTGTGTTCAAAGAGCTATACTTCTAAAAACACCTTAAAGTCTTTCCCACCTTTCTCAAAGTACACCACCTTACTCTTATTTCCTTCTCACATTTTTACTGAAAGTATCAAGGCCAGTGGGCAGGAACTTCCTCAACTGCTGCTCAGCTGAACATCCACTTTCCACCCCCAGGCTCCTCTCTGATTCTAAGACTACCTCCCCCAGCCATCTCCTCCTCCAAAGTCTCTAAGTGTGGGCCACAGGCATGTGCTTGTCCTAATTACAGCTTTCCTTACTAGTGTACTCACTCCATCCTAGTCTAGAAAAGCTTCTTAAACCACAGTCCTCCTGTCTTTCTTTTTTAGACAAGCACCCTATTCATGCCCCAGCAGGTACTCACCACCCACCCAGGAGAGTAACCTCTTTATCACCAGCATCCTCACAGATGACCCTTGTAAGATCTCTCTTCATCACCAAACCTGTAGTCAATGCATCCTCCCTACTGTTCTTGGTCTCTCCCTCTGACCTACTCCCACAAGAGCTGTTTGCTCTGAGTTTACCTGAGGACTATCCTGCCACCTCTTGCTACTCTATTTTCTTCCCTGGAATCTACACAGGTAGCATTTTATTTTATTCTAAAAACAACTAAAGCCACACCAGCTTACAAGGTGCTATCATGTCCATCATTTCTCTTCCTCATCAGAATGTTGCTCTGAGGCAGGCAGGACTAGATTTACTATCCTGTCTTTAAAAAACGAGGAAGCTATAGCACAAAGATTCAGCAGCACGTTGGAAGCTAGAAGTTAGCGCAGAGCTTCCGTGGTTTTCTTCTTTGTTGCACATCTTCACTCCCTTGGCTTTCCTGACTCTGTGACAAGCCTGTTGTAATCTACACTTATCACATATCACATTTCAGTCACAAACTGTCCTGTTAGCAAATTTTATTTGTTTTCTGAGACAAGGTAGCCTAAGGCTCACTATGTAGATGGGACTAGCCTTGAAATTCTGATTTTCCTGTTTCCAGCTGTCAAGGATTGGAATCACAGGCATGCACCACATCTGATACTTGGAGGATTTTTACAGGAATCCACAGCTACCTTCTAATTTTTCCCCCTAAAACCATCTTGAGCTGCAGAATCTTTCTCTCTGCGTCCTCGGTCCCCCTCCCCCACTTCAGCTGTCTGTTTGAACACTGGAACCATAAGTTTTTAGGCATATGCTAACAGATTACAGTTACTTCTTTCTAGGCTCAAAGATATTTAATGGCTACAATTAAAACCTCCAGTCAAGCTCTGGAAGGCCTCATTCAGTGGTTCATCCCATCTTTCTACTCATTTTTGGGGGTGTGGAGTGTGGGATAAAAATAACTTATTTTTGTTTAATGCTCACTGGTGTTTTGCCTGCATGTATATCTGTGTAAGGTTACCAGGAGCCCTGGAACTGGAGTTACAGACAGTTGTTAGCTGCCATGTGGGTGCTAGGAATTGAACTCAGGTCCTCTAGAAGAGCAGTCAGTGCTTTAACCACTGAGCCATCTCTCCAGCCCCTATTTTTCTATTTTTAATTCTGGTTATTTTCTTATCAAACTTGGTTAAATCATTACTCAGATGTTCTCTGGACATAACTTTCAGTTTTGCTGTCTTTGGATCCAAAATATTCTTTCTCTGTAATATTCTTTCTGCTCTTTCCTTGGACTGTTTTGGCCCTGAGATCAAGTACTGCACATTATAGCTATGTACATGCACACAGGTGTCTGCTTTCTTATGTCTTCCTCTGGTTTGTCGAACAAAGCTATTTTTTATAACCTGTCTAACAAAGGGCTCAGTGAATAAATGTTTCAAGGCCAGACAGGTAAATTAGTATGATGAGCATAGCAGTTCAGACTCTGACTTTTGAAAGTTATCTGCTTGTTACAAAATCCTACGCACACAGTGAATTCTAGTCCATCTGAGGTGTGAACTACATGCAAGAGTGAGTGACTTTGGAAGCAGCTTTTAAAACTGTCCTTTTTTTTTTTTTTTTCATGTTCTCATGGTTAGACATAAGAGCCATTAATAAATGTAGAAACTGCACCACGTCCTCCAGGAAAGAAAGTCTCTTGCATTAATTTACTTCCCTTTCCTTTGCCTCTACCCTCCTATTTCCCCTTTGGTATTGTAACCGGGCATGAAATAGGGTACTCTGGTGCCCTCTCCAAAATAGAAAAAAAATACAAAAGAAAAACTTCAAGATGTAACTACCTACAAAGTATTTTCACAAATTAATATCAATTGTAACTTTTCTGTTATTACACAATCTGTTAAATTCTGATTTTTAAATTTTCCTATAGTCTTCAAATAACATGGAAAAGAATTTATTAAATACTTAAAAGACCATCAAAGCAGTGTATTTGGGGTGATTTCAAGGCAGCTGAAGATGCACCTTAGTGGTCTAGTGGTTAGGACTTGCTGAAGGTAACGAAGATCATCATGGCCAAGATAGATCTACAGAGTAAGTTAGATTACAGAGAACTTAGTGACATGAAGGTAGAGTTCTGAAGTGCTTCACATGCTCTAAGGCTCTCGGATTTGACACATTTGCTAATGTTTTCTCTTAAAAACCTGCCCTTTCACAGGGCCTAAAATGCAGGCTTCATGTTTAGTTTAGTTTATCTTGAAGTCAATTGGGAAAAGATTTCATATCTTCTGAGTGGTAAGGCTTATTTTTCTAGAGGTTTTACTACAGTGTGTTCAGAAGAGTCACTGTGTCAGGTGAACTGGAGAGTGTGGAGAGGGTGTGGAGGAGGTTGTGACTACAGGGTGGGTGTGGCTCTAGCTCTCCCTACTTCCAAATCAACTGGAGCTACATGTGTTACCTCATGGTTCTATTGCTTTCTGAACAGAAATTATTAGTTACATTAACTAATAAAAATAATTACAATATCCATGATTTACAAAATTAAATCAACTAGAATTCTATATTAAATATTAATATTTATATAAAACAAGAAATTACCTCAAAATAAAAGATTTCATTAAACTGCGGGTTGCTTGTTTTCTTCTTTACTTTAGTCTTCTTTTGGTCATTCCTGTTCCAATGTGGTAGAGTTTTACCTTGTAGAACTTAATAGTACACAATTATAAAACAAGCTAAATCCAACCAGGAAGCCTGACCTTTGTCTAAATGTTAGGGTGACTGAGGGAAGACAAAAATTTACATACTGTGTGGGGGGGAAAAAAAGCCAGCGTGTGACCTCACAAACTCAAATAAACAATATCCATACATAGGATGTAAGTTTTATGTAGATGCCAAGATTGGTTGTGAGAGGCTGACTGTCAAGTTCTCTCTAAAAGTTTTCAATACATCCTACTACGTAAGTACAAAAGGTGGGAAGAAAGGCAGCTAGACTCAGTGTCATTAGCGAGGTTGCAAACACCTGGGGAACATAAGGTGTCTCCTAACTCAGTTTACCTCTGGGGTGCAACCATGACAGTGACTTAAAAACTGCTAATTCTCAAGTGAATGTTCAAATTCTGAGGCACTTATAAATAAATGTTCAGGGAGTCTTGTATCTTTAGCCAAATTCAACCAATGTCAATGTCTTATGCAATATAGTATAATAGCAAAATCAACTGTGATTAAAGCAAAGTTTTTACCAGATGTTACTTTGAAAGTTCTATTGAAAACTATGCTCGTGAGAAGCTATATATATGGCAATGGCTGTGATCCACACCCTGAACCCCAGCACTTGGGAGGCAGAGGTGGGTGGAACTCAATGAGTTTGAGGCCAGCCTGGTCTATACAGCAACTTCCAGGACAGCCAGGGCTACACAAAAAAACACTGCCTCAAATAAGTGAATGAATGAATGAATAAATAAATAAGAAAAGAAAAGGTTCTCTTGAGTTGGGGTGTATCTCACTGGTAGAATAACCGTCTATCAATAGGCTGGGTCTGAATACAGAACTAAACAAGAAGCTCCACTAGGCTGACTTGTCTCTCCCATCCCCATTTCTCTGTGAGACAAGGGCTTAACTAGCAGTTCAGGCTGGCCAGAATTTGTGATCCTCTGCCTCTGCCTCCCAGGCACAGGGATTACTGTTATGCTTCTAATACCCAATGGGGTTGAACATTTTTAACACTCTGTGTGTCTGTAAACCCTCTGACAGCTTTTAATGCTGTTTCTTGCTTTTAAATTTAAAATCAATCTTTAATAATAATAGCATACCAGTATTTCAGCTTCCCTGGTATTCAGATACTTACACACATACAGAGGGACACACACACACACATTTTGTAATACTTGGTGAGTCAAAAAAAAAAAAAAAAAAAAGGAGTTTATGGTAATAAAGGAGAAGAGTATGTATGTATAAGAATAAATCCCATGCTTTTGTTCCCTGACTCTAACAACTTCAAGTTGCAGACGAACTCCAGACTAGTCAGTCTCTTAAAAAAAGTCACAATGGGGGCTGGAGAGATGGCTCAGCGGTTAAGAGCACCCTCTGCTCTTCCAGAAGACCTGGGTTCGATTCCCAGCACCCACATGGCAGCTAACAACTGTCTGTAGTTCCAGTTCCAGGCAAACACCAAGGCAAATAAATAAATAATAAATAAATAAAGTTTAAAAAAAAAAAAAAAAAGTCACAATGAAGTTTTCTAATATAGATAATGCAAAGTGCTATTAGCTTCTCATTGATTATAGACTACTTAAAGCAACATTATGGTACATTTCACCAAACTCTGGGACTTCACTAGTTCTAGAGCTTGGAACTCTTTCTGTAAAGCACTGATTCCATAAACAGAAAAGGCAATTTTCAGATCTGAGCTGCTTTCCAGATAACAGTATGGAAACTGTTTTGATATATTGAGATGACATTTATTAAAGCTTGATTTTTACTTGTATAACACTGAAGTTATCTGAAAGGAAGACTATTAAGGAGTAAAGGCAGCCAGGTGTATATAATTTGGGATTTTTGTTTTAGACCCTGGATAGACTATAACTTATCATTCAAACCAGGATGGCCTAGGATTCAGAGATCCACCTGCCTCTGCCACCCCCATGCCTGGCCCAAGGTATACATTTTAAAGTACATTTTATAAGTATATAAGATTGAGGTTTTCCCCATAGTGTAGTAGATACTTAACAGATGTGAAATGACATCCAGAATCCTTTTGTGAAAACAAAACTTAGGTGTTTCCCAAGTGTACACTAGAACTTCTTCTAAAGCATTATTTTATGTCATAATTACTTAGCATTTGATTTAAGAATGTTACACTTCCAATTCTTAAATCCAACTTTAAACTTGAAAACCCAGTAACAATTCAATAAACATTACCTAGAAGGGCCAATGAGGGAAACTGTTGCATATGGATCACAGCTTTGTCCATTTATGAGAGGCAATCCATGGCATGCTTTGATACTACAGTAGAGTAAAAGAGATTTTAAAGTATCAGAGTCAAGTTAACATCATAACATATTATCTCTCCCCAACTTCACCCCTTTGCCTTCTTATGGACTGGGGACAGAACTCTGAATTCACATATACAGAGCAAGTGCTCTGCAACTGAGTTGTACTCTCAAACCTAAAACATTATTTTAAATAGAAATCATCATATTCAAAGGCCTTAAAATTATTTACCACTTTTGAAGTTTCAAGAACTCGAAAATATGTATTTGCTTATTTACATGATTATTTCCCAAAGAGAAGTTAACAGGAATGACACAATAGGTACTAAGACTACCATAACACATTTCTTCCTGGTAAATACACAAGGTACATTTTGTGGTTTGATAATACTTCAAAACTGCTGTGGCTTCTAAAAAGGAAAAGAAAGTGGTGTCGCCTTACATGAGAAACTACAAACCAGGTCAGTGCCATGACACCATATCCTCTGCTAAAGCATGAATGACACACAAGGAAATGGTTGTGGTTTTACTTAAAATCTGATTCATAAATATAGGGCAAGCTTCACATAATTCTGTAGTCTTTCATAATGATTCTCATCAACAGTTCCTGCATCACTCTGTAGAAAATGCTCTAGACTATAAACACCAAGACCATCCAATCCACTTTATAGATTATAGTTGTGTTTACAGAAATCACAGAACACAACTTAATGATCTGATTCTCAAAGTTTCACAGCAATCATTACTAAGTAAGTTGGTTTAATGTCTAAGTCTTCATTTCCTGTTGCCCAAAAGAAGCTCATGAGTGCTAAGTGCCCCCCTCCCTTTCTCTTTCTAAAGACCAGGGCTACTGAGCAGCATCCTCTATTTCTCTCCAAAACTCACTTATCACATACATGGGTGAACTGCAAATGGAGTACTGCCAAGAGAAGACAAAGTTTAAAGTAAGATTTATTTCTACTAAACTGGGCCATCAAAAGTGAAATTTCAAAAATTCTAAAACTAGAGCTGGAGACATGGCTCAGCATTTAAGAGCACTGGCTGCTCTTCCAGAGGACCAGGGTTCAATTCTAGCACCTACACAGCAGGTCAATCTGTCTGCAAATCCAGTTCCAGGGGATATGACACTTTCACACAATGCATATAAAATAAATTTTTAAAAATTACTTTTTAAAAATTCTGAAACTAACCAAAAAAAGCTCAGATCGAGAAAATATTTTAGGGCTTATGTATATGTTTGGGCTTATGAGGTGCACTAATCAACCACCCGTTTTCTTCTGTGGGTGACGCACCTCTTACTAGCTCTGTAATATATGCTGCTCTCATCTATCTGACAAGCTTCAAAGCAAATTATAATCAAAACAAACTGTTTCCAAGGAACTTAACTAACCGATAGCTACAGAACAACTCAAGAACATCCAGGATTACCAAGTGTTTAGTGACTTCAAGGTCTAATGTAAATAAATATGACAACAGGAAAAGGAAAAAACACCAAAACAGAAGCAGAAATGACAGAGAATATAACTGTAGATAAAAATATTTAAAATTTTGCTTCATAGCATACAGAGACAGAGAAAGCCATAAAAAACAAAGGTCAAAGATAGAAAAACGTAAGGTCTGACATAAAAGCACGGGTAAATTCAAATATTTGCGAAGATTGTGGAGAGGAGCTGAACAAACATGAGAATAAAAGAATTCAACTTTAGATGTGTAAAGTTGCAATATTACATGACAATACACCGAATAGTATGCTTGACTAAAACTCAAAACAGTTAGAATGTACAAGTTTCAGACAATTAAAAAATTGCTTTACTATAATCGCAGATTTTGAAGTAGTTGTAAAGATAACATACACAGAGTTCTGTAGACCCAGGACCCAGTATTAACCAATGTGAAGCTAATGTAATCAAGAAACTGACATTAACTTAATAGCACTAATGCTAACTAACCTACAGGTGTCCCTCAGATTTTGCTAAGATACAGGATGAAGTATGGTATCCTATACTACATTCAGTGCTACATCCTCTTTGTCTGTCACCCTGGGATATTTGCTTTCATATTACTTAATCTGAGTTTGTCTGGTATTTGCTCATGACAAGATTGGGATTAGATATCTTGGTATCCTTTTCAATACATAATATCAAGAAGTACTAAATGTCTCATCACTGTGAAGTGGTGACTATGAGATAACCTTATGAGGAGATTCTTTGAGACTATACAAACATGCAATCATACTTAGTACTCCTAGATACTTCCTCATCTTACCATATTTTAACCAGCTATTTACTTCTCTATCTTGTATGTGTAAGTGTTTACCTGTATGTATGTACACCACTTATGTGTCTAGTACCTGTGGGAGTCAGAAGAGGGTATCAGATTCCCCTGGAAATGAAGTTGTAAGTCACCATGTGGGTTTGGGGAACAGAACATAGGTCCTTTGAAAGAACAGCAAGCGCTCTTAATCACTGAGCCATATCTCTAGATCCCCAATTATATTCTTATTGCATTTTTTTTTTTATATATTACATTTTTATTTTTTTTTCCTTTATTTTGTATTTATTAAAAAAAAAACACACAGTAAAAAGAATTTAAAATGTGGAAGAGTTAACAATAACTATATAGAGGATAAGAATGATAAGCATGGCTTATCAAGGGTAGACATACAAATAAGATTGCTACACTCTTATTGCATTTTTTAAACTGACATATAACTGTATTACCTATAAATACAATGTGACAGATCAATGTTTATATAATGTATATTATCAGGTCATGAAAATAAGTATATCTCATATCTAGATATAATTTCTTTGTTTTGACAATACTCAAAATTCTCCCTACTAGCTGTGTTGAGCTGTGCTATAAACGATTAGATATTATTCCTTCTATCCTGAAGCTCTGTACTTATTAACCTTTCTCCTTCCACCAATCCTTCTCCTATGTCTTAACTGAGGCTCTGGGAACAACTATTCTATATGTACTTCCTTGATAATAGCTTTCTAAGTGTCCATATATAATTCAGAGTATGCAGTATTTGTCTTTCTCTTTGTGCTCAATTACTCCTGTGGTGTTTACCAGTGCCAATTTCAACCTCTACCACTCTTCTTGAATTCATTAATTAGAATTCTACTATTAGGAAAAGTAATCATTTCTTTCTATGCATTTATTCAATACTTGTATCAATAGTTATTTATGAATATTTATTTTATTCTGTGAGTTTTAATCCACTAGTATTACTAATTTTAAGGCTCGAACATTTGGTCATCTGAAGTTCATTCAGATTAATTTCAATGTCTTTCATTCACTCACATCTATCTGCCCATTATTTTTAGAGTATTTTTTATTTTTTAATTTCATAAGATATTCTTGCCTCATCATATTTTTTCCTTATCAAAGCCCTGAAACCAGCCACTGCTAAAAAGGATTCTAGGCTTTCTGTGTTTTTATTGGAGCTGTACTAATACTGCAGCCATTAACCACATGAAACAAATTTTAAAAGTATTTAATCATATAGGCCATATATCAAGTCTTCAATAGCCGCACATAGCTGGTAGGTATTAAAATGGGAGTGATTATATAAAATGTTTTCCTGTAGTGGGATTTGTCCCTCCTACTGGTTTAATAAAAAGCTGATTGGTAGAAGGTAGATTGAAAGTATGGGTGGGGCTACCAGACTAAGAAAATTCTGGGAACAGGAAAAGTAGAGCAGAGATGCCAAAGAGATGACAGCAGAGAGAGACCTGGAGAAATGCCAGCAGATGCAGAGGAAAGAAGACAACTATGCTGCTCTGAGAAAAGGTACCAAGCCACATGGCTAAACAGATTAATATAAATAGATAGAATTAAGATGAAAGAGGGAACTAGCAATATGTCTGAGCCATAGGTCAATCAGCATAAAATTAATGTAAGTTTTTGTGTGATTATTTGGAAATAGGCCAAAGCAGGGCTGTGAGTGGGTCTGCTAGAAAGGCCAGGCCAGAAACTGTGGGTCTGGACCACAGGCCAGAAACTTATTACAAATAGTGCACCAACATGGGTCACTTACACCCACATAAAGCCAGAAAAAGTTTTAAAGGATTCTAGAGCACAGAAATAAAGTCAAAATAGCTTACAAGCTGTGTCTCTCACATGAGCTATGGTACAGAGATGCCTTGGTGTGGCATGTGGGCTTGAGCTACAAAATGGTGGGCTTTTGGTATGCAGTTTAAGCTGCAAGGCTGGTTCCTGAGCTTCAGTGTAAGCAATGAGATACATATGGTGGATTTAAGGTTTCTGTTCTTACAGGCAAAAGGGAACAAAGTCAAAGTAGTAGCAGCATTTTCTTGGGAAATCCCTGTTTGCTGGAGGCAAGCAGAGGTTTGGTTTTTTTTTTTTTCAAGAGAGGCTTCCTCACTCAGTGTTAGCGGCAAAACACTTGTGAGTCTTTTTAAGAGGCCCTGCTGCCAAATACTTAAATGGAATTCATGAGCAGCAGGTGGCAGTGCTTTACTTGGTGGTTATATGAACCCTAAAATTACCCAGAGTGGTAATTGTGGGTCCTAGCACAGTACCTCTGCTAAAAAGCTAAATTCTATGAAGCTAGACTAGAAGCTAAGTGGAGCCAGCCACCCACCCTAGGGAAGCCCTTAATCCGAGTCACACTTTAGCAAATTAAGATTGTAGTCAGAAACAGGAAGAAAGAGAGGGGGCTGGGTGGAGTCAGCTACACTAGCCAAGCAAATGTGTGGTCAGAAACAGAAAAAGATAAGAGATATATAGCAGAAACAGATTTAAAAAACATCCTTGGCAGTTGACATCTTTGGAGTGAGTACCTGCGATGCCGCATGGAAGCCAAAGCCGATCTTCCCAGGTGGCCCCTCCAGCCAGCCAGGCCCCTCAGATGAGGGCTGTTCCCAGACAAGCACCTGCAGCTCAGCCTCCAGCAGCAGCTGCACCATCTGTAGTTGGCTCACCTGCTGCTGCACCCAGGCAGCCAGGCCTGATAGCCCAGATGGCAAACACTGCTACTGGTGTGGCTGTGGGCTCTACAGTGGGGCACACCCTGGGCCATGCTAACACTGGGGCTTTCAGTGGAGGTGGTAATGCTGAGCCTACAAAGCCTGACATCACCTACCAGGAGCCCCAGGGAGCCCAGCTGCTGGACCAGCAGTCTCGTGGGTCCTGCTCCTTTGAGATCAGACAGTTTCTGGAGTGTGCCCAGAACCAGAGTGATGTCAAGCTCTGCGAGGGCTTCAACGAGGTGTTGCGGCAGTGCAGGATTGCAAATTAGATTAATCTAATCTAGAAGTTCAAACTGAAGAAATTGAAACAGGCTCTACATAGTTCACAGTGCAAGTGTGGACCCTGAGTAAACCTGATTGCTAATGGCTCCATTACTTCTGTCTGAATGGCCATGAGAGAGTTCTCAGTGGACACATAAGTGATGGCCTCCTTGAACCAACTGTAATGTTTTGTGTGAATTAATGAAAAACAAATCCTCTGAATAGTTTAGAGTGTGTTAAAAAATATACGTAGGCTTGAGAGAGAAAAAGAAAAAAAAAAAGGATAAAAAAAATAATAAGCCACATAAAGATAAAAATCACAAAAAGTGTCTGGATACTGTATGTTTTTGTCTTGTCTTTAAGACTTTTAACTGAAAATGAAGTTTCTAAAAGACATCTGATTATAAATGCTGTTGCATTAATCCAACCTATATATTTGGTAAATGAGTTGACATTAAAATGGAAATCAAAACATTTGCTACTTTGGAGAAGAGATTTTCTTTTTATTTCCACAGATATTGAAGGCCGGTGGATCTATTCCTGGTTAAAGAAAATAAAGTCTGATCAAGGAAAACCCCCTGAGAAGTCTCCAAAGAAAATGGATAGTCCAGATGATTCAGCAATTCAGAGCACCTCTGTTGCAGTTTCCTCTGAGCTCTGCATCCAGAATAACTTCAAGAAGACTGGCTGATATGACCCAGCCTTACAGACTACTACACTATAGACTTGTTCATAATCCTAGATTTTTCTTTGGGTCCCATGGGATTGCCAGTGGCCCCAATCAGCAGGAGGTAGCCTACAGAACTATGCCCATAGTCTCCAAAAATGGATTATAGATGTTTGTCTTTTTTTTTTTTTTTCCAGTTTTAGTTATAAGTTGTTATAGATAATGAAAAACAAAAACAACCCAAACAAGAAAAATTAGATCTGGGGCTCTTTTTTTAAAAAGAAAAAAAAGGGGAAATGTGGTGGGATTTGCTCCTTCTACTGGTTTAATAAAAAGCTGATTAGAAGTATGGGCAGAGCTACCAGACTAAGAAAACTCTGGGAACAGAAAGCGTAGAGCAGAGATGCCAAAGAGACACCAGCAGAGATGCCAGCAGAGATAACAGCAGATGGAGAGGAAAGAAGACCATCATGTTGCTCTGCGAAAAAGAACTAAGCACATGGTTAAATAAGATAAGAATCATGGATTAGTTTAAGAGCAAGAGCTAGGTAGCAATACGTCTGAGCCATAGGTCAATCAGCATAAAATTAATAGAAGATTCTGTGTGCTTCCTCCTTGGGACTTCTGGTCCAGATCTTGGAGCTAGTACAGGTCAGAAACTTCGTATCACATTATTCTACTGGTCAGCACTTATAAGGTACATATTTGCATACAATCCTGTGCACAAACTACTCCCCAAGCCCCTGCATCTTTAAACAAACTGTCTTTGAGAAGTTTGCCTTCAAAGGAGGGCAGAAAAATGAGGATGAGTTAGCTAACAGTTAGGGGTAGAAAAGTACAAGTGTCTCAGAGGCATGCATTTTTAGGGTGGGAGATCTAACAAGGTCAGCAAGAATCCGGAGATGATGAAGCAGGAGAAAACAGCCAAAGGAAGAAAGTCCTTGAAGTGAGAGAAACAACTACAAACCCTGTAGCCTACAACAGAGACCTGTCTACAAGACAAACTGGTGCAATACTGGCACAAATGTTAGAATAAATAACCCTTGCTTTGATTTAAGGCCCCCTCCAGGAAATGGAACCCAAACCTGACACTGCTAAAGTGACCAAAACCTGATACTAGATAGGTCATGGGTCTGGAGGAAAACCTACTCCTAATATTCTGCTAAGGAAACAAAGCAATGACTTCCAATGACATAATAGTATACCCACAAGTAAGTGCGTCGCTCAACCCTCATTTGATAAGTTTGCTACTGCAGTAGATGAAATTAACATAGAGCCACAATGGAACAATATTTAGCTACTGAGGGACTTTGGAATACTGTTCTAAGTGGGATGTCTTCATCAAATCATTCATTCCAGGCTCAGTAATCTATGTGGAAGAAGGGGCAGAAAGATTCTAAGAGTCAGATGTAGTAGATGACTACAAGAAAACAACTGCTAGAGACAACAGGATTTATACATATGAGCGCAGAGACGGTGACAGCATGCACAGACCTGGGGAGATTCAAACTAGACAAAATCCCAACACCGAGAAGGAGAAGTGATGCAAAGAAGCTATTTGCAACTAAAAGCTGCTGAAAAGAGAGAGAAAAAATCAGTTTTCTCCGGTAGTGTCTCTGGGTTTACTGTACACACTCCAGAGCAGGCCCTGTGCCCAGAAGCGGCTCCAGCAGGACAGGAGCAGTTGCAGAACACAAAAGGGACTCCATGTTGTCTTCTTTGTTTGGTTTGTTTTTGTTGTGGTTACTTTTTGTCTTGTTAAGTTTTTTGGTTCTGATTTTCATTTTCTTTTTTAAAGTAACTGTGTGTGTGTGTGTGTGTGTGTGTGTGTGTCCCTGTCCATGTCCCTAAAAGCTGTGTAGTGTCTTGAGTTCTTTGAAAAGACATCTTCTGTAAATACTTTCCAAGTCTACTAATAAGAAGTCAGATGTGCTTACCTTGCTCTACCTTAATGTTTATAGAAATGTGTCATTTAACCCACAGTCAATAAAAATTAGTCGATTATGGAAGGACTTGTGGACTAAGGACTATAACCTGAGTGAACTAAGTAAAAATAATACACTAGATCATCAGCTTGGTAAACAAATGATATATGAAAGTTTCATTCTGAAGTTTCTGAAATATTTAAAATAAGTTGGTCTAAAAATGTAAAATAGAGAATTATTTCTAGGTAATTTTGGTAAAAATAAAAAGATATGCTTACTGTACAACAAGCTGCTGGCACACAGTTCCATTTTCTGTTATCAGTTCATTCAGTTTTAATTCAAGGTGAACTTTTCCCTATGACAAAAAAAATCATAAACTGAACAGTCTATTTTGCTAACAAAATATTATAATGTACTTTTTGTCCAATAGCACACATATTTAATTATTCACTAACCACTATTACATGGTTCTGCATACACTTAGCTGTTAAATGCCTAATAACCAACAACATATATACAAAGTTATAAAAGAATATAGTCTAATATTTGTATTAAATATGACATACAAAAATTGAAGAACTTTATGCCCTGTTTTATTAATAAAAGTTTTTGTACCTCACTGACCACAGCTTTTCATTAAAGATGGCAGTTATGTTTTTGGGAAAATTAACAATAAATTAATTTCTAAAGCTATAAAATTAAAGATAAAATCAATTTTCTAAAACTTCTATCAATTACTAAAGATTGATTTAATATCTGCTATGTTTTAGGGGATACTATGGAACAAATGGGGACAAACAGATGCCTAAGACACAGTCACTATCTACCAACTTCAAAAACTAATCAGGGATACATAAACTAAAGAGAAACAACATATGGCCAAAATCATTGCTAGAAGAACTGGAATAAAACAGAGTTCTCTCCAACACACAGCTGTTAAAAAGTGAGTTTAAAACATAGTTTAGTAAATCTAAAGGAAGTCAAGCTGTTAAATTCCTCAAGGAAAGAGCTTAGGAACAAGGTAACTTAAAGCTTGGTTATCTTTTCCCTTGATGGGCAATGAGCAATTCCAAACTAATTAACAATCAGTGCCACATTCCCTCCAGCCAGCTGACAAGATAAATTCCCACAGCGCCAAGTGGAGCAAGTAGAGATTGTGGGGTGTAATGTCTAGTGGCTGGTGAACTGAGTAATCTTACCAGAAGTAAGGGTATTTACTCTCTAGCTACTTCTCATTAGAGCCCTTTTAGACATTCATTCAAAGAATCTAACCTGAATCAGTTTTACTACTTTATGGAGACTTGTCTTCTAAGAGTGAGTCTCAGGACCATTAGCTATAAAGTTCAGGGTTAGATGAATATTACATAATGAACAATAAATAGTTATCAGTCATTATACAAAGGTCTGCAAGAGAGAATTAAGCTCTAAAGCAACAATGGGTATTAATGAATAAAACTAGCAATTATGTAGAGCCAGAATTAAACTGAGAAACAGTCCAGAAAAAAATCTAGGCACATTCTGATATAAACCACAAATATCTTACAAACTACATCTTTCACAATTCCTACATTTGGCATTCGTAAGCTGTGTGTGTCAAGACTGGCCTTGAAGGTTCATATGGCATAGTAATTTCTAGTGTTACTCAACTGGAACTTAGGTCATATTTACTATCATGCCAGCACATGTGTTACTTACCCAGAAAGGCAGTTTATACAACTAAGCAAACATTTGCCTGTTAAAGCAGTTTCATTATTTTAAAACATATATATTTTGTAGCACTTCCAAATGTCTCTCTGGAGATGTCTAGGATTTACTCTATTTTTAAAACAATAAAAACTAGTAAAATAGAGAAAAAAGTATTCACAACTAAAATCACAGTACAAAATACTAGAAATAAAAGATATTTAATGAAATTCTACCAGAAATTAGTATCATTGACTCAAGTCAAGTTAGTATGTTAATTACTCCTACTAATGGTCAAGAGAACATTCTTTTGGCATTAGTTAATAACACAATTGTATATTAACCTGGTCAAGAAATACTGAAGATAAAACAGATAGATATCATTAGGGAGAAACACTAAAACTGAAAGTTTAAGTTAAGGAAATTATAATTTATAAACAATAAAACAGTACCTAATTGCCTACTGAAAATTATCTACTTTCTACTGTGTGTGGAGGTCAGACATCTCCTCTCACTTCTACATGGACTCTGGAGGAGATATCACTCAAGTTATCAGGTTTGTCTTACATTTTAAAATGCTTTACTCACTAGAGGATCTTGCCAGGCCTCATTGTCCACATTCATAAAAAGATGATAGTTGGTTTATAAAACAAAACCCAAAACAGCTCAGCCAAGTGGTGGTAACAGCCTACAACAGAGTGAGTTCTAGGACAGTCAGAGCTACACACAGAAATCCTGTCTCAAACAAAAATAACTACAAGTATGGTGTGTAATGAACATTAACTTGAAAACATATGTGTGCAAATTACTACACCAATATGCACCAAAACATTGAGAATTCCTGTATTGCCTTTAGTAAAGAAAGTGAATGCAAATTTTAAATTCCACAAAGCTGCTTTTCAGTGTTAAGAAGCCAAATCTTCACTGAGCCTAGTGATAAACACCTGTAATCCTGGCACCAGGAGGCCTGGAAGAAAGAGTGCAAGGTCATACATACACTATGTAAACAATCATTGTCAAAAAAAAAAAAAAAAAAAGCAAGTCTGGAAAAAGTAGTCTTAATCTTCCTTGATTATTTCCACACAACATTTCCTATATTTTTCATCACTATGTAGATTTGGATTGTAGAAAAAGCATATTTTTTTCTCTTTGTCTTATATAAAGGGTAGTCATGAGTGCAGGAGAAACTGGTATTGCCAGCCATATGGCCAGAGATAGTGGCTGCAAGAGCCATATGACACAGTTTTTGTTAATGAAATAAAAATAAAGTGGCTGGAGGTGTTATACAATTTTTCTCTGGGGAAAAAAAAAAACACCAAACCCATCCCCTAAAAGAAAAAAACCTCACAGCCCCAAATTATTTCCAAAGTGTTTTTTTTACATTTCAATGCCCTGTAGTCTATCAAAAATTATTAAACAGATGACAAGAATAAATAGGTATGTGTCTGTGTGTGTCAAGAATGGCAGATTTTGTTTCCTTTTCTACTTTTTTTTTTAAAAAAAATTTATTATTTGGTGATTTTACATCATGCACACCATCAAACTCAGTTATTAATCCTCTCAGATTCATACCCACTCTTATGATCTCTCCATTTACAAAAATGCCTTAATAAGAGTGAAAGTATAAAATAGCTACCTTAAATTTTTTTTAAACATCACTATTTAGTCCAGGACAGCCTCAAATTCATAATATGTACCCCTGGGCTTTTTGTTGTTGTTGTTAGCATTTTTATTATTTCTTTTATATGTCAACTGGTCCTTTTTTTTTTTTAAACAGAAAGTGAGAAATCTAGCAAATAACTGGAAACTATGAAATAGATTAAATAAAAAATTTAGAATTAAGGGCTGGAGAGATGGCTCAGTGGTTAAGAGCACTGACTGTTCTTCCAGAGGTCCTGA
This sequence comes from Sigmodon hispidus, assembly GCA_004025045.1. Taxonomy (NCBI): domain Eukaryota; kingdom Metazoa; phylum Chordata; class Mammalia; order Rodentia; family Cricetidae; genus Sigmodon; species Sigmodon hispidus. The sequence goes on from PVIH01006908.1 coordinate 79,183, forward strand.
GTTTGATTCCCGGCATCCATATGGCAGCTAACAACTGTCTGTAATACCAAGATCTGACACCTTTACACAGTTATACATGCAGGCAAAATACCAATTCACATAAAATAAGAAAATAAATATTTAAAAAAATTAGAATTAAGTAATAAAGTAACTGAAATGAGATATATTTAACATCAGATCAGCCGCAGCTAAAGAGAAATAAGTAGGAGAGGCTATCAGTAGATAATACTCATATCGAACTCAGAGAAGGGGACAGTGTAACAGACATGTAAACGTCCTTATCAGGACACACACACACACACACACACACACACACACACACACACACACACACGCACACACGCACACACGCACACACGCACACACGCACACACATGCACACCAAATAAAAATGCATGAAAATTTATGGACAGTTCAGAAAAACAGAGGAACTCAGGCAAAATGCAAGGCATAAAGATAAAATCCTCTCATGTCTAGACAATCTTTAAATCATAAACATTTAAATACTAGTAATTTCCTTATAAAAACAACTCAGTAAGTTTCAGGGTTGGTGACAGTGCTCCATGGTTAAGAATGCTGGCTGCCCCTACAGAGGACCCCAATTCAATTTCAAGCACCCACATGGCAGCTCACAACCATCTATAGCTCCAGTTCTGGGAGACCTGATGGCTCTTCTGAATTCTAAGAGCACCAAATATGCACATGGTGCACACACACATATATATATATATATACATACATATATGTAGACACTCACAGACACAGAACATACATAAATCTAAAAAAAATAAACAAAACAAAAAAAACTAGGTATGTTTCAACTGTTTTTAAAAAAAACTTATGAGGGAGGAAAAAAATTAAAACTGACAGTTTCTGACAGAACTTTGCTGCTTGCTTTTGAGATCAATTCTTGTTATGGTGCCTAAGTTGTTACTGAAGTTAGAGTAGGTAATCCCTCTGCCTCAGTTTCCAGAGTAGCTGGAATTACAGGTCTGCTTCATCACAGCAGCTGACATAGCTTTATCTACAGAAATTATAATTTTGGGCACAACTGCCTGTCATATAAAACACAAAGTTTTACTTTAAAGCATCTCTTGTATTAGTGGTAATTCTTTAAAAAAAAAAAAAAGGGGGGGGGGAAGTTTTTCTATTTAAACAATAATTTAATATTGAGACAAAGAGCAGGATACAGTGATGCATGCCTTTAGTCTCAGCACTCAGGAAGAAGGAAGAGGATCTCTTGAGTTTGAGGCTGACCTGGTCTACATAATGATTTCCAGGCGAGTCAGGACTACATAGTGAGACCTTGTTTCAAAAATTAAAAACTAAAAAGGGAAAAAACGACTAATTTCTGTTTCTTCCCATGTACAAATTTATGAATGAAGTTTAAAAAAATCAACCTATTGTAGTGAGATTGTGTTCTATTCCATTGTAAATTATTGTCCTGCCTACTGGTTTAATAAAAGTGCTGATTGGCTGAAGGCAAACAGAAAGTGTGGGTAGAACTATTAGACTAAGAAAACTCTGGGAACAGAGAGATGCCAGATAAGATGCCTGCAGAAGCAGAGGAAAGAAGCTGAAATGCTTCTCTGAGAAAAGGTACCAAGCTGCATGGCTAAACAAGATAAGAATCATGGGTTAGTTTAAGAGCAAGAGCTAGCTAGCAATATGTCTAAGTCATAACTTCATCAGCATAAAATTAATACAAGCTTGTGTGTGTGTGTATGTGTGTGTGTGTGTTTAAACTTTGGGACTGCTGGTCCAGATCTTGGGGCTAGTCTGGGGTAGAAACTTTGTATTACAACCTATAATAATAAAGTATGCTTTTATATTGATGATGCTTAAATAAACATGTGTTTAATAAACTAGTATAGATTATTTTCTTAAATGGTTGTTTAAAATAGATTCAAACAAAGGCCATAAACAAAAAGTATGCAATAATCAATAACTTGTAGTGTGATCCAGATGGTCTAGATTATCCTGTTGGGTAAGACTTAATAAGTAATTGCATCAAAAGGACATAACTGACATTACATCTGGGTTTGCTGTCTGTATAAATTGTTTGGGACACCACCCATAATTAACAGTTTTATGTTACTGTGATATAGAACATACTTTACATAAGACTGTTAATCACTGTATGTCACTTTTTCTGTATATTCTGTTTGGCTCTAGTGCCTGCAGCTATCTTAGCTGTAAAGGTGCTGGAGCTCAGAGCTTTTAAGCTTTGTTCCATTCCTATATTATGTTCCTATATGTTGTGATGAAAACACCCTGACCAAAAAGCAAGTTGGAGAGGAAAGAGTTTACTTGATTTATATTTCCATATTGCTATTTGTGGTAGTTGGAATAAAAATGGCCCCATAGGCTCATAGAGAATGGCACTATTAGGAAGTATGACCTTACTAGACTATGTGGGATGGGCTTTGAGGTCTCTAATACTCAAGCTAGGCCCAGTGTGGCATTCTCTTGCTGCTGCCTGCAGATCAAAATGTAGAGCTCTCAGCTCCTTCTACAGCATCATGTCTGCCTACATACTGCCATGCTTCTCAACATTATGATACTGGACTATACTTCTAAATTACAAGCCAGCCCCAGTTAAATGTTTTTCTTTATTAGTGTTGCTTTTGTCATGGTGTCTGTTCACAGCAATAAAACCTAAACTAAGACACTATTGATCATAGAAAGAAGTCAGGGCAGGAACTCAAACAAGATAGGAGCTTAGAGGCAGGAACTGATGCAGAGGCCATGGAGGAATGGTGCTTACTGGCTTGTTCTTCATGGCTTGCTCATACAGAACCCAGGACCACTTGCCCAGGGGTAGCACCACTCATAACGAGATGGGCCTTCCCCCTTCAATCACTAACTAAGAAAATGTTCTACAACTGGATCTTATTGGGGCGTTTTCTTAATTGAAGCTCCCTCCTTTCAAATGACTCCAGCTTGTGCCAAGTTACCATAAAACCAGCCAGCACAGGGGCCTTTCTAATGTAGCTTTACAAAATTATCAATTTACTTTTTCTTTTTTGACACAAGATTTAATACAGTTTCCATATACAATCCACATGAGAGATTGTTAGCCTTGTGGGCCATGGTGCTGTGTACATGAGGTTAGCTTCTATACACCCTAGAAAACTCCCTAGTATTGGAATTACAGGCATGCCATCATCACACTCACCTAATCTTTCTAATAATTTGAACAAAAAGAAAGATAAGAAAGGGCTTTGAGATTCTGATATGAAATGGATTAAAAAGTTTATTACAATTTTATTTATTAAATGCATTTTTAATGATCAGCATAAATTTTCTGAAGGATTTAAGAGTTTAGTTCTAAAAATGTAGGGTTCTATAGAGTATTCTTTATGTAATACTTAAGAGATGATACAGAAACTAATGCTGTGGTGCAGGCTTTTGACAGTGTACATATAAAAGCCACCCTGAAACAAGAAAAATACTTAAAGTAGCATTTATGTTTTATATATAGTATTGGTATTTTAAACTGTAGTGATGTTTGGTTTCATGACCATTAGTCATTAACCTTTCTACTTTTATATTAAATAGTAATTAGCAAGATTAATTATTTAATTTAAAATAGATTTTAAAAGAAGAATGTTGTAGGAGGTGGGAGGGAGAGCTAATACTTTTTAAGATAATATGGTATCCTGAAATAGTATTATTTAGCCACAAAACAATCTGAGAATACCACATTAACCTTGTGAATATAAAAGATATGAAAACAGTCCATAATTAATACAGAGCCTAGTCTATTAATGTCTGTTTACCCTGTTTTATAAGTTTAAAAAAACATGAGAAAATAAAAATAGATGCCAATATAAAAAGTAATGAGAGTGAATTTAGCCAGGAATCAATGTAATAATTACCTTTAATAATTATAAAAGTATGTACCAGGTACAATAGTGAATATACATCATGTCATTTAAGGCCCATCATAGCACCAAGAGACAGGTAATATTAACCTCATTTTACAGATTATTTTAATGGGATTAAAAGATGCACTGACTTTTCCAATCATAAAAACTGTGATTCCATTGGAGATCTGTCTGACTCCTAATCACAGCACTGTACTGCCTTTTGGTAATGGGAGTGTATTAGAAAGTTCCTAGGGAGCTTTTTAAAATGAATTGCAGGAACTTCCCTATGAGTGTGAGCTAGTCATCGGGCATTTGCACAAAAGCTGCAAGTTAATTGGTGGTTTGGTTCTGACAATAGCAGATAAGATAAAAAGTCACATAAGTTAAAAAAGTGATCTTTGAAGTGACTTTAAATTCTCATAAAATGGTTGACTGTCCCGGGGAAGTTTTTATTTGGAGTTTTGATGAATGAACACTATGTGTACTGTTATCCTCAGCAGTAGGCCCTAACCCTGCAGCAGTGCACACTGTAAGGCAGGTAGAACTGAGATCACTACTTGATTCTTTTCATGGTTACGTTTTTTCCTTTCATTTTGCAGAATAAATAGTTAATGTTTTCTTTTTTCACTCTTGCCTTAACAACTTTCTTGTTTTAACAACTTTATACTTTTAAAATAAAGAAAAAATTTGTGTGTGTGGGGGGGAGTATTGTGTGTGATGGGTGTCCGTGTAAGCTTGTACATTTAGAGGCCAGAGAATAACCTCCAGTGACATTTCTCAAGATACCCCTCTTGTTTTTTGAGATAGGGTCTCTCATTGGGACCTGGAGTTCATTAATTAGCTAAGTCCTAGAGATCTGCCTGTCTCTGCCTCTCCAGCATTGGGATTACATGCACACAATATCACACGCACCATTTTTTAAAGTTACTTCTTTAATTTTTTGAGATTATAATTAATTAATTACCTTGTTTGCCCTTTCCTCCCCTCACGTATCCCTCCCTTGCTCTTTTTCAATTCATGCCTTTTTCATTGTTACACATGTGTGTACATATGTATTTATGAATGTATGTATGTACATGCATATATTCTTAAGCTCATAACTACAACCTGCTCAATCTGTATAATGCTGCCCATATGTATGCATATTTTCAAGGCCTACCATTTGGTATCAGATAACCAATTGGTGGTAATAAATTTACATCTGTATAGAAATTAACAGGTTTGTTTTAAAAACAAGGGTTTATACAGCCTAGCTGGCTTTAAAATCTGGTCTTTACTTCTTAGGTTCTGGGATTACAAATTTACATCACAATGTTCAGTTTCTGTGGTGCTGGGGGGTCGGAGCCATGGCTTTGCATATGCTAATCAAACACTCTACCAACTGAACTACAACACAGCTCAAAATTAATAGTTTTAAAATATTCTTCTTATGCCATACGAATCAAATATGGTGTTATTCTCATTTTACAGAAATGAAGCTAAAGGTCAAAATAACCATATAAACACACCAAGTAAAAATGTTCTGACTTCTAATTTCAGCCCTTTCTACTTCCCCACAGTGCTTCTCTCCTGGGTCATTGGCAACACAATTCTACTGGAATCTGAAAAATATGTATGGTCAAATGGAAAGAATTAATATTAAAATAGAATACAGCAGATAAAACTTGGCAATATTTTGTACTTAAGGGACTTCAGCACACAATAGTTAATTTTTGAAAATTTAATCACAGAGATTGAATTAAAGTTATGGGGAAATAAAGACAATTGGTTGGGGCTAGAGAGATGGCTCAGCAGTTAAGAATACTGCCTACTCTTCCAGAGGACCAGGGTTCGATTCCCAGCACCCACAGGGCAGCTCACAACTATCTGTAGTTCCAGTTCCAGGCAAACACTAAGGCAAATAATTAAATAAATAAAGTTTAAAGGCAAACTATCTATGAGTATGCTGTTTTCCCCTGTCTTAAACTTCTGAGTCCCAATAGCAAATTACAGGCAAGGGAGAGAAAGAATCCTGATTGCAGTTATACTTTAAGAAATGGTTTCATGGGGCTGGAGAGATGGCTCAGCGGTTAAGAGCACCCTCTGCTCTTCCAGAGGACCCGGGTTCGATTCCCAGCACCCACATGGCAGCTAACAACTGTCTGTAGTTCCAGTTCCAGGCAAACACCAAGGCAAATAAATAAATAAAGTTAAAAAAAAAAATGGTTTCACAATTACTACTGTATTTAATACACAGGATTACCAAAAAAAAAAAAAAAAAAAAAAGATTTTCTTAGAAAAAATTTCTAAGTCACAGAAACCCATGCTTTCTAGAAACTTCAACTCTTTGGTTAAATATGCATTTCTGTTGGAGTATAGAATCTTTACAAGAACTTTTATTTTGGCAAGAGGAAAGAAGAAACTTACAAGTATAATGATACCCTTTCAAATAAAGAGGTGAACAGGAAGGGGAGGTGGGAATGAAGGCTGCACAGCAGACCCAGGCATGGTTTAAAAAGTCTTATTAGAAATGGAATAAAAGCATCCTGGTGAGAATGAATAAAATCAGACATTCATGTATTTCTCCTAAGGGTTAGAGTTAATAAAACATCTTTTCGTTTAAGATGTTTACTTCTTTTTAAAAAGCAATAATTTGCTACTGGGACTCAGAAATAAAATGAAGGAAATGTCCTGTTGCTGAATGTAGATAGCACACACCTTTAATCCCAGCACTGGAAGGCAGAGGCAGCTAGACCTTCGTGAGTTCTAGGTTAGCCTGAGCTACATAGTGTGTTACAGGACAGTCAGGGCTACATAGAGAAATCCTGTCTCAAAACAAACAACCACTTCTAAACTCATATGTACATACATCCACACATTTTCATCTTATAACTACCAATGCATATCAATTGCACTTATTGATGGATTTCACTGTGGCATTTCTATATATGTATATACTGTAGTTTGTTCATGACTACTTAAATATATCTGTTGGAATTTTATTACTTTGCGGTCAGTCTTCTAGGAATACAAGTAAGCGTGTACATAAATACCATGAACATGTATGGAGGTCAGAGATGAGTTGGCTTTCACTGTTTACTTTTACGGGGCTCTGGGATTGCAGTCAGGTCATTAGGCTCAGCAGCGATCGCCTTTACCTAGTGAGGTATCTCATTCTTCATACCTGATTTTTATATCTGCATGGAAAAGCCACTTCCTTCCTGCTCTCTATTACTTGAAGGTCTATAATGTGTGGCATTAGAACTTAAAATAAGGTATAACAAGTCTAACAGTATAAACTACTATAATTAGTTGGTTTTAATCATTTTTTTGTATGTTATAATTTCCTGTAGTACTTAACTTACCTGAACTTCTGAATTTGAGTCAACAGGCTGCAGTGAAAACCAAGTTTCTTTACCACTGTGATTGCATAAGTCTTCTTTTTTGATGGCTACTTTTCCTACAGAAAATAAATATGATGAGAAAACATATTTTATACACTCTTATGACTCATAAGCAGTGTTGTATACTTTGTAGAAAATACTTAAGATTTGAATCTGTTGATATAAAAACCCACCACTACCCCATTCTTAGAAATAGAATGTTGTTATATAGCCCTAGCTGTCCTGGTACTTGTTATATGGCCAAAGACAGACTTGAACTTATGGTAGTCCTGTTTAAGCCTTCCAAGTGCTAAAATTATAGATATCCTGTTTTGTTTTGTTTTGTTTTGTTTTGAGACAGGGTTTCTCTGGGTAATGTCCTGGCTGTCCTCAAACTCTCTTTGCAGACCAGGCTGGTTCTGAATTTACAGAGATCCATCTGTCTCTGCCTCCTGAGTGCTGGGAATAAAAGTATGCACAACCACTGCCTGGCTGGGAATAGAGAATTTAAAAACCTGTTTCTATAAAGTTTTTTCTCCTCTACCCTGAAAGAGAAATAAATGTCTTTTTTGTTTATATATTGGCAGACCCTTCTGTCGTTCAGTTGTAGCTTTACTTTATGTCACTGCCCTTCTCCTTTCCCGGACATTACTTGACAATTGTTCGTATTGTTATAGTTTTATATTTCATTTTAGAATTTTCTTATTTAGGAAAAGAGGGAGATGTAGTGGAAAGCAGTGTAGATCTGGGAATTACCTATGGCCTCAAAGTACCAGTATTCGGGGCGTGGCTAGTTTAAGATGGGGAGGCACTGGTACAAAGACCTCCTCTCTTTCCTGCCCTTGCACAGAGTGAAGCCTCCTGGAACCAGTCCAGCCTTTCCAGGAACTGCATGGCTACATCTTACCTTCCCTCTAGCATCCACTGAGTACTCTCCTTCCTATCCTTTAATAAATAAATACCTTTATCAGTCAACTGTGATCAATTTCACTATATAGGGAATTAGAAAATCTCAGCCATAATCCCAACACTGGGGAGGCAGATGCCAGCCTAGTTTACAAAGAGAGTCCCAGAACAGCCAAGACTTATACAGAGAAACCCTGTCTCAAAATAACAGAAAAGAAAGAGAGAAAGGGAAAAAGGGAAAGAGAGAGAGAGAAAGAAAGAACTCAGTTGGCTTTTGTGTAACTGTATTTTAGCACTTATCCAGATTAATATTTTACTAGTACATTCAGGATAAAAAAAATATAAATGGCAGTACAATAAAATTTTCCAGGTTCTGTAAGGTGTAACTGTGAATGAAGTGAATGTGCTGGCTAATTTTGAGCAGTTATATCTGCACTTAACAAAAGGTTATAATTAAGTAAAAGGACAAATAGTATTACATACTGATAAAAAGTACTTCAAAAGTTATCTTATTAAAATTTCACTTAATCAAAACATTAAACTCACTATAGTCTTAAATTCCTATATTTTAAAAAAGCAGCTCTCTAAAGTGTTTCTATCTGCTAGGGAAAGATAATGTATCATGAACAAAGTAGCATGAAAATAAGAAACAAATGATCTTCAAATGAAGCATTTGCCATATTGGTGCAAAGCATTTCCTTCCTCAAATCAAGTTTTAAGAAGTAGACACAGTTTTGCATATGACTAACAATTCAAAGACTGCACAAAAGCTCCAACAAAGGAGATATGCTATAGCTTAAAAGCACCCACATGGCAGCACACAACTCCCTGTAATCCCAGTTCTAGGGGATCCAATATCCTCCCCTCACACAGACATATATGCGAACAAAACACCAATGTACCTAAAAAAAACCCTGTCTCAAAAAAAAAAAAAAATAAATTGTACTTACCTATACGAAGGTCTCTTTGTAAAACATTCTTATCATAAACATAAAATGACAAATACTGGAAAGTTCTTGGAATCTCAAAGTAAAATTCTTCACTGAAATATGGTCTAGAGAGAAGAGAAAGCTCATATTGGCAAATAATATATAATTTATTATTGCTATTAAACAATTCATTACTAGCACTATTAAAATGGTACTGCTAAATATAATATTCAAATGTCACTTTCAATAAACATCAATGAAATTATAAACTAAAATTCCTTAGAAAAGAACTTCAAAAACCCCCAAATTATTCTTAATACTGTTTCAGACAGACTCTATAAAAATCAAGCTGAACTGAAAAAATTGCTGGTGCCAAAAGAATTCTAAACACATAGATTTTTCAGAAGGTCCTATGGACAGAAGATATAGGAATTGCCTAGGCCATCCTCACCTCAAGTAGACCTTTTAAATAAAAGCCAAGAACAAGGCTTGTGAATAAAGTGAATGCACATTATTATCTTAGAAATATATAATTACATAAAGCTGTATTGGTCACAATAATACCTAACACCTAAAATGGATAATGCTATATAAAATATTTTTAAATGTATTATAAATATTGAACATTAAATATTTTCATTATCTTTCCTGAGTTATTTATAAATTATATATCCAGATCTGATCTATGGACATTAGTGGTCTTTGACACATTTACAAGCCTGTGTAGCTTCTACTCCAATTAAAATATAGAACACTGCTACTACCCTAGAAAATTCCCTTATCCTCCCAACAGTACCTTACACAAACACCTAGTTTTATGGGGGCATAGGAGTCCAGGACCTAGAACCTGGGGCTTTGTACATGCTAGGCAAGCACTCTACCACTGAGCTACATTCATATCCCAGTGATAAAATTCCTTTCTATATGTGTGTATAGACACACATGTGTGTACATATGTGTACAGGTGTGAGTGTATAAGTATGAAATCCAGAGGTCAATCAATGTTGAGTGTCTTCCTCAACCTGTTTTTACCTTATGTTTTGAGACAGGGTCTTTCTCCAAGCCTGGATCTTTCTGTTCCTACAGGCCCAGCTCATTTTCATGCCATGGCAAATAGCTTTTTACATAAATGTTGAGAACCAAACTCAGGTTCTCATGCTTGCACAACAAACACTATACTGACTGAGCCATTTCCCCAGCTTCAGTGATTCCCCAGCTTCTATGTGTACATGTGCATCAGTATAGGGATCAGCTTCATCTGTCTCTACCTTATTTTTTGACACAGGGTTTCTGGTTGAACCTGCAGCTCACTGACTTGGCTCTTAATGACTAGCCAGCAAGTCCCAGAGATCCTCTTGCCTCCATATTCTCAGTCTTGAAATTACACCACTAATGTTTGCGTTTTTACATGGGTTGCTAAGAAGTTCTCAATGCTTTCAAGGCAACCACTTTATCAACTGACTCATCATGGTTGGGGAAGAGGCTTGGCAGTTAATGGCTACTGGAAAGGGGGAAATCATTTTCTTTAGTGGTGTAGCTATTAGTTAGTTGCCTATGTTCCAGTAAATAATGTCCTACCCATGATTATGCAATTAGCCCTAATTAAACCCAGTGGGTGACATATATGCACAAAAATACATGAAAATAGGAGAACTTGCTGGAAGGAGTTCAGAGGATATGCAAGGGGTATGATTTAAAAACAATATATTCATGTACAGAATTGTTGCAAGATACCTGAACAAACAAACTGTAAAGATGTGCAGCTGTTTGACCTTGCCTGCCTAAGGCACCTGAATGGTTTAATAAAGAGCTGAATGGACAATAGCTAGGCAGGAGAGGTTAGGCAAAACTTTTGGACAGAGAGAGGAATGAGTTTAGGCATGTGAGATGCCAAGGACACATGAAGATTGTTGAACATGGAAGGAGTTGAACATACCGAATGGAAAAGAGATTAAAAAGCCACATGACAAAATGCAGATTAAATAGGTTAACTTAAGTTATAAGAGCTAGTTGGGAACAAGCCTAAGCTATATGCCGAGCTTTCATAATAAATAATAATAAGTCTCTGTATCATTTTAGGGGGGCTGGCGGACCCAAAATAAAGTTCAACTACACAGAATATTCCAAGATTGAATTAAAAATAAAACTTATCTCCCAGAAACTTCCCTCGTATCCTCTGCAATTACCCTGCTACATTGGTAAGTCAATTGGTAAGTTCCATCATTACATCACTGATTAAACCCTCACAGTGACAAAAACGGTTTTAGATTGTGTTTTCTTGATGATTAATGGTGTTCAATTTTTTTCATGTGACTCTACAACATCTGTATATCATCTTTTATGAATTTGTATGTACAAAAATGAAAAAACATCAAGACTCTAAATCAATATAGGTATATGATTTATGACAAAATATTTGAAGTGTACTATTCCCAGTCTTTTGGGCCTACTATTTTTTTTTTTTTTTTTTTTTTTTTGAGTGGAGGACCATTGTGAAATCTAAGAATCACCAGTGGGAGTTGGCCCTCTCCTTTCACCATGCGGGCTCTGGGAACCTGTTATGGAACAATCTTTGTACACTGTAAATATGTATTGCTCTCATTGTTAATGAAAAGCAAACTGGCCAATAGCTTGGAAGGATTTGGGGGGCAGAGAGAATGCTGGGAAGAGGGGCAGAGTGAGAGGAGTCACTAGCCAGATGGAAAGGAAGCAGGACATGCAGGAAAGAAAAAAGCCATTAGCCTCGGGGGTAACATACAGATTAATAGAAACAGGTTAATTTAAGTTGTAAGAGCTAGTTGGTAATAAGCCTGAGCTATCAGCTGATCATTTATAATTAATAATAATTCTTTGAGTGAATATTTGGGAGCAACTCCTGGGACACAGAAAAATTCTGACTATAGGTACTATCAAGGCTGACACCTTTACCTACTGACTAAGCCTCTACTTTGGCCTATGTTAGTTTTATATGATACTTTCCTTATGAAAAATTCAAAATTATAAGAATCAAAAGACATAACAGGGCCACGCAAAGGGGTATGCCTACAACACAGCCATTTCAGAGGCTGAAGTAGGAGGAGTAAGAGTTCAAGGCCAACTTGGGCTTCAAAGCAAGATCCTTGTGCAGAGGCAGAGAAGGGAAGGAAAAGTGGAGGAAAGAGAAAAAAACAAAGCAAGAACAGGAAAGGAGACACAGGCAAACTTCAGAGGAAAAGACAGGCAAGTATATGGAGATGGGCAAACACAGTACCAAGACATTCCAGAGATCCAATGGAATGAAATACAAGTTATGACAACTGTTTCATTCACCACTCCTGTTTCAACAAATCCCAAAACCTTCAACTACTTTATCTCTGAAGACTATTCTTTCAGCAGTCTGGTGGTTAGTGGGGTTTGTTTGTTTATTTGGCTGGTTGGTTTGGTAGTGGGGTTTTTTGTCTGTTTTTTGTAAGATAGGCTCTCACTATATAGCCCTGACTGGCCCAGGACTTTCTATATATACTAGGCTGGCCTCAAACTCAACAGAGTTCCATCTGCCTCTGCTTTCCAAGTGCTGGGATTGAAAGCATGAATTATGACATCTGCCTTTAGCACAACTCTAAGTTAGAATTACAACCACAAACACTGAAACAAGGTAGAGAAGGCAAATTAAGAAATTGCTGTGATACTTTCAAAGTGTAATTACACTTGCAAAGATGTAAACAATCTACCAAGGGCTTATCCCCTGATAATGTAATAGTAATTTAACTTGTATGAAGTGTGTGTGTGTGAGTTCATTCTTGTGTATATGCAGGTGCAGGGATAGGGGGTGTGTATAGGCCAGAGGCTGACATCAAGTATCTTTCTCAATCATTTTCTAACTTGTTTTTTTGAACAATTTGGCTCGCTGGTCAGCCATCAAGTTCCTGGGATCCTCCCACCTCCATGTCTCAGCACTGGGACTACAAGTGGGAGCTTTGTCACATGGGTGCTGGGAATAGAACACCAGTCCTTATACTCACAAACCAAGTACTTTGCCAACTAAGCCATCTCTCTAGCTCCAACTTGTGTGAACTTTTAAGAATGTATTCTTTGGAGAAATAAAATCATGCACTTTGAGGAAAGGTCAAATAAATAGGCAAAATTTAGTCTAGAGAACAGACTAAAGTCTTACAAAATCGTTTTCCAACATTTAATAGTGTCATGTCAAAGATGGACTAAACTTATTCCCCCAAAAATATAAGGAACAGATCTAGGACAACTAAGAAAAAATACTTTTAAAGGCAATGAAAAACCACATGAAAGCAAGCACTGCATTGTGTCATTCTCACAGACAGACAAGTAAACAGAACCCAGAACTGAGCAAGTGTTTGGCACATGGTTGAGTGCCATTTTAATAATCATTAAACAATTAAACATAAGCATTTTCTGAGTCAGAACAGTTCAAAGACCAAGCAGACTGCTTATGAAGCTTGAACTTCTTGGTGACTAGAACATCATTAAGCAGATGTCACATGACCATTTGCCAGCGCTACTGCTAAGGAGCCTAATGTTAGTATTGGCCCAGCTTACTGAACATTCAAGGTCCCTTCAAATGTTTATATCCTATAATTCTAAAATTAATTCATAATAGAAAAGAAAATCTTAATTAAAAATACTAGTTCCAATTCAAGAAAATCAACTTGATTAAAAATCTGGAAAATACATAAAACTATGAATATATATCAAATAAATGGTAATTTCTTATTTTCTACCAACCTTAAAGACTTTTCAACAACCTGGGTGCGATAAACTTCTTCTTGGTCCAAATTTATAGTGCAGAAACAATCTCGCATTTTGTTGGGTCCAAGATATGGCAGCAAATTTTTTGCTTCATCTGTTGGCATAAAAAGTTTAACTGATGTTAGATATCTTTATTTATATCACTCAAGGATTATATATGAATTTAGTCTGGAAGAAAACATAATATGGAGCAGAGAAAAAAAGCAACTAGTGATCAGAGAGATCAAGGTAGTCTAAAGGGGACCAGTAAGACTGGGGGATGTGGCTAGAAAGTAATGAGCCTTTCCTGAGAACTCTGTAATAAAGTATATTTTTAATTAAAAGGAAAAAGCCCAAATGTTTAAAAACAAAAAGACTGAAGGGAGAAGCTATGAGTAGATGCATGAAGTCATAATCATCACTGCATCCCTCCTCTATTAAAAGGTACTCTCTCTCCATCCTGTCCCACCAGTACCATTTCAAGAATCTTCCTGCAATTAATAAATCTCTTTTCTGAATCAGCACTAATTTTCCTTTCTAACAGATTTCTCTCATCAGCACATAAGTAACATTTCCCAATTAAAACAAAGAAGCAAACGTCATCATTACTCCCACCTCTTCTCCCTTGTCAACCTCCACTTCTAGAGGCCTTTCTCGCTTTCCATTCATTCTTTGGTCTTCTCTAATCAGCTTCTGATCCCAATATGACACTGAAAGCACTTTAATCAAGGTCATGGACTGTTGTTGTCTTACTAAATATGTTCAATCCTGTTCTCACTATATCCACCCTTGCAGCATCACTTAACAGAGTGAACATTTAACATGCTCCCTCTTCTTGGATCCCACAACACACTATTTCTGGTTTTTCCCTATGTCTCCCACTCTGCTCATCCCCTTCTCACTACAATGCTGTAATTTCCTCAGTTTTATAATTGGGCTCAATTCTGAATCACCCCTTCTTTTTTCTATAAACTCCTGTAGCATATAGTGTTAACACTAATGGCTCCCAGTCCTGTGTCCCCTCCCTCTTCCATGCTAAATGTAAGTATCTTCTAGATGCCCACGAGGTATCTCAAATTTAACAAGTCCCAGAAAAACAATCTTACTTCCTCTTCTACAAGCTATTCCCTTGATTCACCATTATTTCCCTCTTCCTTGTCATTTTCCCAACACTCCCTTATATACCCAGTTCATCAGAAGATCTAGAAGATCTTTAAAAAGACAAAATCACTACTATCACCCAAATCCAAGTGCAGTAACTTTTTGTTTAAATAAGCATGGCGATATCTTACTTAACTGGTGTCTTTGCTTCTATTGCTCTCCTACAATCTATTCTTCACCAAAAGGTGTAATCTTTTCTTTTCAGTGCTGAGAATCAGAGCCTTTATGCATAAATGCACTATAGATAAGTGCTCTGCCACAGAGCCATAATCCAGATCAAGACTCATACTGATCTTTTCATCAGATTCAAGCCAGTCACTCCTCTTCTCCAAATCAGACCATTTTTCTGAGAACAAACTCTCAGCTCTAAATCTTAGAGCCCTAGGAATCCCTTCTGATCCCTTTGGTTCTCCCAGTGTTCACTTCCCTCTCATTCATCAGCCATGTCAAGGTTTTTATGACTTCTTCCTGGATCCCTTTACTCTTCACACGGCTGGTACATTCTTAGCATTCATGTTTCAGCTCAAATGACACTTCTTAAAAGAAAACATTTCCCTGATTAGTCTGTCTAAAGCTGATCATCCTGCTATCATATTCTTTCTGTTTGGTCTCCTTGAGAGCATTTATAACTGGCTAAACTTCTGTTAGTTTTTGTAGCTCTTATATAAGGCCTGAGAACTTGCTAATGCAAAGATCTAAAACAGTAAACATCTGGTGACATATTCATTGAAGGAATAAAGAACTCAGTAAGTCAAGCTTTGAAGTTCTGTGAGCTATTCATGTATCAAAAGGACATACAGAAGTCTAC
The DNA here is from genome assembly GCA_004025045.1 of Sigmodon hispidus. NCBI lineage: Eukaryota > Metazoa > Chordata > Mammalia > Rodentia > Cricetidae > Sigmodon > Sigmodon hispidus. The sequence goes on from PVIH01006908.1 coordinate 94,961, forward strand.
TCACTGAAACACACACCAATATACAAATCTAAGAAAGTAAGGATGGGGCCAGCATGAAAGCTCGGTGGGTGAAAGCATTTGTGTGCAATTCTGAATAGCTGGATGGAGAAGTACACATTAAATGTTCCCAGTATTTCTACAGTAAGATAGGAGTAGGAGTGGGGGCACAGGAGAGAACTACCCAGCAGCACTTGAGCCAAATAAAGACCCTGCCTCAAAAGCAAGGAGAACTGACTTCTAAAAGTTGTCCTCTGACCTCTAAATATATGTCATAGTATGTACACATATCCCATCCCTATCCCAAACATGCAATAAATAAATAGATAAATAAGCTTTTAAAAGAAAGCAGGGTAGCCTCATAAAGAAAAGAACATGAATTACCCTAAGAATCAGGATATCAATGTCTCTCTGAAAATCACTGAAGAACCATTTTTCTGATGAAGATTTGGGTTCTTTCTACTTAAGTTTAGAACTAATAGCTATTAAAGGCAATATGTTGTAAAATCTACCAGAAACTTAAAAGGCATTTATAAAAAAATATACTATCAACATTCACATGGACTGGGCTTCAAGAAATGTGCCCCTAGGGTACTCAAAGAAATCCAGAAGTTTGCCATGAAGGAGATGCAGACTCGAGATGTGGGCATCGATACCAGGCTCAATAAACCTGTCTGGGCCAAAGGAATAAGGAATGTCCCATACCGTATCCGTGTGCGTTTGTCCAGAAAA
>PVIH01006908.1:95789-106041 GCA_004025045.1 Sigmodon hispidus
AAAAAAAAAAAAAAAAAAAAAAAAAAAAAAAAAAAAAAAAAAAAAAAAAAAAAAAAAAAAAAAAAAAAAAAAAAAAAAAAAAAAAAAAAAAAAAAAAAACAAAACAAAACAAAAAAAAAAACACGAAAGAAAGAAAAGAAAAGGAAAAAAGAAAAAGAAAATGCTAACTCACAATGGAAAAGGATAATCAGGCGATTAAAGGCAAGGTCAGCACCCTTGGAGCCTTGGAGATTAAATTCAAGTTACAATTAATTTAGAATCTTATAACTATGAAGATAACTGGATAGGAGAGGGTATTTCTAGAGGTTAAAAAAAATCAAAATATCAAATGTTACAACTATGAAAGGCAAGGTCACATAAAAAGAGACTGCAAACAAGGCATTCCCAGAAACTATGTCTTCTCTAAAAATAACCCCAATAGAATGCCATTCCCTTCTGGAGTATGCAAAAGGTATGGCAAAGGCAACCATTGGACCAATGAGTACAACAAGGTACACACAAGGTAACTTTTTGCCTTCAGAAAATGCCCTGAGGGGGCTTTCTCAGTTCCCTCCCCAATATCAAATCCAGTTCAGTTTTCTCCTGCCATCCTGAGGGAACACCTTCCCAGAGCAATTAAAGAACCTATAGCAGGGGCTGGAGAGATGGCTCAGCGGTTAAGAGCACCGTCTGCTCTTCCAGAGGACCTGGGTTCGATTCCCAGCACCCATATGGCAGCTCACAACTGTCTGTAGTTTCAGTTCCAGGCAAATAATTAAATAAATAAAAGTGTTAAAAAAAAAAAAAAGAACCTAAAGCCTCTCCTAAAAAAAAAAATTAAAAACAAACAAACAAACAAAAAAACCCACTGCTCTGGACAATAGAACAGCTATAGAAAAGAGAACAAAGAAATTCAGGAAAAAACATAAAGTGAGTATTTTGGCAAACTTCTATAAATGAACAAAAGCCAAAAGCCAAAGTTAAAAATATAAATAAATGATGTTGTCAGTGAAGGTTTGCTACCAAGATATAACAATAATTTCACCATAATCTTGTCACACAAACTGGCCCCTTCAGGAGGTAAATGTTCAATTTTTGGGAATTGTGACATTATCCCAGGTAAAACAGAGTGCAAGATGGCTTGAGTGTACAGGCCAGAAGAACAGAGAGGAAAATTAAAGCCATATGTGGCTAACATTGCTATAAACTTATGGGGATGAGACTTACTTCAACAACAGAATACTCAGATTAACATTCCTTCAATAACAGAAACAAACCATAAATTAACATGTTTCTGGGAAAAATATTAGAAGGTATTATGAGAAACAGTTACTAACCATCCAGGTTGTATAAAAACAAGACACAACAGCTGCTGATCTTTCAGAGACCCCAACAGCTGTACCTTAAAAATGGTTAACAAATAAGCCTATATAGGTTCAGCAAAGTCTTTAACAAAAGAGAAATTACAGGCTTTAGAGCAGCTGGTACAGGAGCAGTTAAATGCTCAGCATATTGAAGAATCAACCAGCCCTTGGAATTCCCCTGTATTTGTAATCAAAAAGAAAACTGGAAAATGGAGAATGGTGACAGAGCAGTAAACAAAGTGATTCAGCAAATGGGCTCTCTACAAGCCTGAAATTCACAAAAATTAGAATTAAACTACAATGATCATCCACATCTAATGTGAGAGTTTAGAATGCCCCTGGGCATGAACCTGTTTCATTCATGATAAGTACTATTTAGAAAATAACGCTGCATAATGTGTACACAATCTATCAATACTACCAAGGAAACAAACAAGGGTTATTCTGTCTTCAGAATCTAATGAAATTGACATTGCCAGATATTTACTTAGAATAATTAAAGGCCTGAGTCTTATATAATAATAATAATGATAATAATAATAAAATGTACACAGCTTACTTTTATAAAAGCAATTCTCCTAACTTGTGCTTTTTTCAATATCTACCACTGACTGAAGTTCAAATAAGCCAGGCTGAAAATTAATTCATTCAATCAATACCCATTTCTCTAAAATAATCACACTAACATGTTTAATCAGTTTTAAGAAATTTAAACTGTAATTCCAAACTACAGCAGTGATTAACTACCTGTTTGTGAAGTGTACAGCCAATGATTGAGACATTAAAGCACTGCTCTCTAAAGGTATTAACAGCATACATCATCAAGCTACATAAAATGCAAAAGTGAGGCACCCTGAAGCTGTACTTCCTCACAGACAGTCCTACTACCTCCATGCAATTTTAGGATATAAATCTCATGCACTAGGTCAAAGCAACCCATCTTCTAATTGTAATCCATCTCTTCTACTTGTACCTCAAATCTTCTACAATTAGCTTCAGAACCTCTTTTGTCTAGAACCATCAAGAACACTAATAATATTAAACACTATCTACCAAATCAAATAATTGCTTTTATGTAGCTTATTTTAAACTCTGCTTCACTTCCTCATTTAGGCTTTTTGCTCACAGAGCACATTTACATGTATGGTATAGACTATTTAATTCATCAGAGGTAAAAGACCAATTTTAGGTGTTTTAAAAACATGTCATTATAAAACAAAAGACTTTCTAGGCATGGTGACACACACTTTTAATCCCAGCACTCAAGAGGCAGAGGCAGGTGGATGAACCCCTGAGTTCAAGTGATCTACAGTGAGTCTTGGTCCAGCCAAACCTAAAAAGTACAGCCTTCTTTTGGGAGGGAGGGAGGGAGGAAGGGAGGAAAGGAGAAAGGTAGGAAATTTACAGGGCATCTATTCTATGGTACAGGCTACGGGAGGTCTGGGATGTAGAGTCAGCAACAATGGCAATGAAGGCGACTACCTACTAATGGCTATTTCTTAATACTAGAACATTCCTGACTATGGCAAAAGTATTGAGGTTCTAAGCAATAACAGTTACAAGTTAGAGCTGTGTATCAATTCTGCAGAGCTCTTTTGATTTTCAAAGAAACAGCAATTTTTTGGTGACCTGAGATGTGATTTTGTTTATTTTTGTGGTACTTGGGATTGAACTCAGGGCCTCACACCCACACTACAGAGAAATACCACAGCCCTGAAATGTGACTTCAGAATCATTCTTGAGAATTCCACTTGGTCTTTTTTGGGAGCCTAGAGGAAGGGGACATGCACATCAAATATGCAGTAAGTAGATCACTGTAGAATCCTGATGACAAGTTTGGATGCCATTCCTTAGGAGGTGGACACAGGGTGCCTCACTGGCCTGGAACTCACTAAAACATCTTGGGTCTGATAACATGGAACATGGCTCAGTGGATAAAAACACTTGCCATGAATTACATCCTTAGAACCCATGTAAAGGTTATCACTTTTTAATCTTAATTTAAAATTCTGATGACCTTTACATGAATGACACTTATATGAAAGACTCCATTGCTGTTATCAGTTGCTATTCCCATTGGCATTTAATTTATTATCTTGCTTTTAGCTGTCTACTTTTTGGCAATAGCACAAAGTGGCTGTCTCCTATAAGAGTAAATGTTTCTTCATGTCCTTAGGTATTTATATAGAAGCTACCATCTTAATGAAGGCCTCCTTGACTACTCTCACCCTGTAATTATGTGTGGAGTCCAGGATATGAGAGGATAGATTGTTCAATCTACTTTTAAAAAGCAACTACTAGTTTTAAATATTCTACACTGGATTAGATTTTTATATTTTTTATACAAATTGTGCCTCTACTGCTGACAGTATGCAGTCCAAAATCAGACAAGCAGGTCCACAAAAGAAAGAATGCAGACCTTTACCAAGACAAAGTAGGACAGCCCTTCAGAAAATCCTGCTTAACAGATAAGTCTGTCAGATATGCTAGACCTGTAGGCTGAAGATGGATGACCCAACACAACAGAAGAACTTCTGGTGACTGCCCAGGTAGCCAGCTGTTTCTGTCATTTCTCACATTGTTTGAGAAGTCGCTTGTTTGCACTTTTGGCTTACTCAGGTAATATTATTTCCCTTTCGGGTCTCTAATGGAGTTAAAGGTTAGATAGTCATAGTTTTCCTAATTACAGACTCAGAAAAGAAACTCACTAGAGAAATGTGAAGTGTGTAAGTTTAAGAGACATCGAAAGACAGTTTTTGGTAGGTAATACAAGTTAGAAAGTGAATTAGGTACAACACTTTGGACTGACCAAGATAAGATAAATAATGAAGTATTTTCTCTGAATTTGTCAACTGTTAATAGAGACATTACTGATGTAATTATTACCTACCAATATTCTATATATTTATTATATAGTTTTTCTTATATTACTTAAACCTTTTTTATTTTTGACAAAAGGGGGGATATGGTGATACTTTGTGTATCTTCTAAGAAATAAAGCTTGCCTGAAGAACAGAGGACAGAGCCAGCCAGTTAGCTGTAGAGGCCAGGCAGAGGTGGGACACACGTTTAATTTTAGCACTCGGGAGGCAGAGATCTGTCTGGATCTCTGTGAGTTCAAGGCAAGCCTGGACTACAGGAGATTAATCCAGTCTAAAACAGAAACAGAGCCAGGCAGTGCTGACACACATCTTTAATCCCAGCACTTGGGATCCCATGCCTCTGCTCCCAGTACTTGTGAAGCATACAGGCCTTTAATCTCAGCACTAGAAGGTTGAGACAGACAGTGATACGGCTGGGCAAAGAAAGAAATATAAGATGGGAGGAGACAAGAGTTCGGTCCTTCCCTTTTTGGCTGAGGGCTCAGAAGCATTCAGTCTAAGGATTCATGAAGGGAGACAGGATCTTCCCCTTTCGGCCTGGGGATTCAGTAGTGGTGAGAAGTTTCTCTAGTGCTTGTTCCTCTGATTCTCTGATCTTATAGCATTTACCCCAATAGCTGGCTCTGGATTTTTATTATAAGACCAATCAGGATTCATGCAACACTACCCACTCTTGTTTACACTTATTAATGTCTCATATACTATATACAGGGGATCTATTTTTAACCTTAAGAGTAATGACACATATCAACTTACATCAAAGGAAAAATTTACATGTAACTCTATTTAAATTTTTTATTTATTTTGAAGACAAAGTCTCAGTAAGTAGCTTTGGATGGCCTAAAACTCTAATAATTTTAATTTTTAAATGCAGTGTGTGTGTGTGTGTGTGTGTGTGTGTATGTGTGTGTGTGTATACACACGTGCATTTGAGTAGCTGAATGCAATGGCCATAGATGCCATAAGAGGGTGACAAATACCCCTAAAACTGGAATTGTTACAGGCTGTTGAGAGCCACCCAATATGAGTGCTGGGAACCATACGCAGGTCTTCTGGAAAAGCAGTATGTACTCTTAATTGCTTAGCCACCATTCTAGCCCCAATGTTATATATTTCATTGTATACACATTTGGGGAACATTCTGTTTATATATTTCTACCAGCAGGTTGTGTTGTGTTCTCATACATGTCCTAGGAGAACACAGTACTGAGATAAGCTATCTTTTAAATATTTGGATGCTCCACAACTAAGAATTTTCTCAAATGTCTCATCTGATTTGTATAACAGCCATATTAGGTAAGTAATACAGTTTCTTTTTATAAAGTAAATCATCAGCAGCAACAGCATCAATGAGTAAATCAAGTTAAAAGCTGTAGTATGACTGTCTTTCCACTCTACTCTTAAACTCTCTCTAAAATAGTAGTTCTGAGACACTATCCCCATCTGAAAGAGATTTGGTACACCCAGACCTACTTCAAAGCATACCTTTAACACAAAGAAGAATAATAGTCAACATAGATCCTACAGGGATTAACCCTTAAAGGAAATCATAATAGGTCAGGGTCCTTGTTGTAATATGTTTTTTTTGGCTTGTTTGGGTTGACTTTGTCCCTCTTGGCAGCTTTTTAATATGGCGGAGGAGCCCGCTGTCGGTCTGCCGCTGTCGGTCTGCCGCTGTCGGCAAAGAGCGGGCTCAGGAAATGTTGTTACGAGAAAAACTTTTTTAAACTGTTTTTTTTTTTGTTAGTATAAATAGAAACCTTAAATCAATTATACTTGTGTCAATTTTGTTGTAAAACGTATGAGTTTAAGCTGTGTGTCACGGACGCGCCATTTTTAAATTTTTGTTTGAACACCACGCTGTCTCTGTACCGTAAATCAATTTAAATATGCAATTTAAAAAACTGTTTTAAACTTTTTTAGGCTTTATGTGGGTGTTCGTGCCCCACGTTGGGCGCCATCTGTTGTAATATGTTTTTCCCGGCCTGTTTGGGTCTAGAGATTTATGATTTGGCACACGTGTGGCGCCGGTTTGGAACTTGGTTTGTGTGTCTATGGCTTTTGTCTCTCAAAAGAAATGAATTATATGTTTATATATTTTATATTGTTTGGCCCATATCTTAAGCACATTATTAGCTAGCTTTTTTTTTTTTTAATTAACTTATTTTTATGAATCTACTCACCACGTGGCTCGCAGCCCGTGGCTCACCTGAATTCCTACATGCTTCTTCTTCGGGGGACGGATGGCGACTCGTAAACTCCACCCCTTTTTTTTCCTGGCTGCCTCTGATTCTCCACCCACTTCTACGGTGTCTTGCATGGGTCCAAACAGTTATTTATTTATATTGTACAGAGAACATTCCACCACAGGTTCTAGACAAAATAACACTAAGAAAAAGACTGCTGGGCGTGGGAAATAGCCAAGCCAAATTGTAATAAAAGCTACTATTTACTTAGTAAGTTAATGTATTTTACACATTAGCTATTTTAAGAATTCCATGTTATTTTACTTAATTTTCATAATAAATCTTCCAAGTGATTTTTTTTTCAAATTACAGAAGTTAATACTGAAATAACAATGTTCCAGCAGGAAGACAAATCCAGAGGAGGCAACCAGAGAAGTATCCATCCTCAAAGCAGCAGTGAATAATACAAACTGAGGAAGGAGATGAATGGTGAGCCAGAGGGATACAGTTGAGTTCAACAGAAAACCTAAAATGGAAGGCTACAGAGTTTTAACTTAGTAGACAACAAGGATTACTAAGTTTTGAGGATTTTTGTTTGTTTTTGTTGAGAGAGGGTTTCTCTGTGTAGCCCTGGCTGTCTTGGAACTTACTTTATAGACCAGACTGGCCTCAAACTCAAGAGATCCACCTGCTTCTGCCACCTGACTACTGGGATTAAAGGCAGGAACCACCACCTCCGGGCAAGGGTTGTTACTAAAAGTTTTTCTATGGTCTACCTCAGGAAAATCTGACAAGGGCCTTGACTGAGATAACAAGGAAAGAGAAGAAAGGAAAAATGGAAGTGACTCTATAGAGAAAGAATTTGGAGAATGTGGTATCAAGTGGCCTGAGTGACTTGGGATATTTCATAACAGAAATGTCAACCTAAACATACAGCTTTTTACATAGTGAGAAGATATGACACTATGTAAACATCACCATATCTTTACAACAAAACAAAACAAAGACTAAATCAAACATACTTAAAAACAGAATTCTCTTTTGAAAGCATTTACTGAGATGATCATGTTTTTCTTGCCTTTAACATAATAAAAAATACAAGGTATGATGTACATTAAAAAAAAAAAGAAGAAATATATACTATAGAAGCCAGAGAGATGGTTCATCAATTAAAATCATTTGCTGACCTTGCAGAGGACCTGCATTTGGATTCTAACACCCACATAATGGCTCACAACCATCCATAACTCCAGTTCTAGGGGATCTGATGTCCTCTGAAGGTATGAGGTACACATGTAGTATATATACATACATACAGGCAAAACATTCATAGACTTAAGATAAGAAGAACCTTTAAAAAGTTATAAAAATATGGACTCATATTGGTAAGCTTAGGTAAGATTAAAATGTCACCTAATTCTACAACACATAGTTCTAGCTTGATATGTAATTATAAAGTCTTTGAAATTTTATTCTAATTTTAATTTCAATTTTTGCAACAGGGAAATTCTAAAAGCACAAGTGATACTGACAATACAGCAAGTCCAACAAATGCATTTTAAGGTGGACATTTGAGTTTCATTATAAGCTTTTTGTACTTAACAATCTGTTAAGTTTCAATTAACTTAGTTTCAATTTCCTGTGTAAAAAGGGGTAACAGGACTGCTGTGAACATTAACTGTGGTAAAGCACTTGGTAAAACAATATCTAAAACTCAATAAGTACTTAGGAAATAGTAACTATCAGTATTCTTGCTTGGCTAGAGGTTCTTAACATCTATAAATAATTCCTTTATCCAAGCCACTAGGTCCTGATCAATATAATACATAGTAACTTGCATTTATCTGTACTGTAATCATATTAATCACTTCTGACTGAAGCTTAGTCTAGAACAAGAAGTTAGGAAACTACTTACATGAAAAGGCGAGTTTCACAAGGTACTGCCAGGAAGTGTCTATGAGCTATAGAAGTATGTTACCAAGAGCAAGAACAACCTTCCTGTAGTTTGCCTGGTCCACTTACGGTATCAGTTTTGAGTGTGTTCTGGTTTCTAAGGTTCTTACAAGCCCCTTTGCTAGAAAGCAAACAGAGATTATGGTGTAATCTCTGCTGAGCTAGGCCATTGGTCCCTGCAGCTACATGATGTTTCTTAGCAAAGCTCAGAAGGCAACCTAGAGAGCCTGGAAAGGCAAGTAAAAATCTTAAAGACAGATGCTGGGAGTGCCTGGGGCCCAAGAACAAGCCTTCCATGGGATGTGACTGTTATCTTTGGTAATGGAATTCTTATCAGCCACTTTTCAAAAGCAAAAAAAAAAAAAAAAAAAAAAAAAAAAAAAAAAAAAAAAAAAAAAAAAAAAAAAAAAAAAAAAAAAAAAAAAAAAAAAAAAAAAAAAAAAAAAAAAAAAAAAAAAAAAAAAAAAAAAAAAAAAAAAAAAAAAAAAAAAAAAAAAAGCAACTGATAACAAAGTATATATATATATATATATATATATATATATATATATATATACTCCTATGTGTACAAAAGGTGTATATTTATTTATTTAATGCAAGAAACTGCATTAAACAGCAGAGAAACCAGTGGGTACAGTGAAACACACCTGCAATTCCAGTACGCTAGCTAGACTGAGAGTTTGAGGCTAGTTAGAACTACATAGTGAGATTTCAGGCTAAAAACAAACAAACAAAAAAAAAACACAAGGAAGTAGGAAAAAAGAGAATGGAAGAAAAAAGGAAGGAGGGAGGGAGGGAGGGAGGGAGCAGAAAAACCCACAAGAGCAGAGTTAGAAAATCAAAAAAAGACTATTTTATGAATTCCCCAGACTCATTTTTACTGCACTTGACATTCTAACTTTATTGACTATCCATTTCATTAGAACACTGTTAATTTAGAGGTAATCATCATGTCTTGTCAACATAAAGGAATTTATTCCAAGACACTGGAAGATAGGTAGCCTGGCAGGGAAAAGACATGAGCCCTGTCAGCAAACCTGCTGAGACCTGGTTTTGCCTCTTACACTGCTGAAGAGTCTCTCTGCAGCTGCTTCTTTAAAGTAAGAACAACAATCCTCTACATGAAATGAAGTAAATGATAATATTCAAACTATCCTAGCATAATACCTGGAAACCAGTAAATAGTCAATAAACATAGGCTCACTTCCCCAGATGCATTGAGGAAATTTTATATAAATAAGACTGTTCAGAGTCATGCAGCGGAAGCATGCTGGGCCCATAAATAAGACTGTTCAAATATACAGGTTCAAAATTATTCAGGACCTTCATGTATAACATCCCTCTGAAAGCTATTAATTTTTTAGAAAGTCAACATTTTTAGTATAAGCAACTGATAAAACAGGCAAACTATATAGGAATCCATTGTATTTTCCCTTATCACTTTCTTTAAATGTAAAATAAAATTATGGAATTGGTACATGGTTCACTTAAAGACTTAGGTTCAGGGGGCTGGAGAGATGGCTCGGCGGTTGAGAGCACCGTCTGCTCTTCCAGAGGACCCGGGTTCAATTCCCAGCACCAACATGGCAGCTAACAGCTGTCTGTAGTTCCAGTTCCAGGCAAACACCAAGGCAAATAAATAAATAAAGTTTAAAAAAAAAAAAAAAAAAAAAAAAAAAAAAAAATTTTTTTAAAAAAAAAAAAAAAAAAAAAGACTTAGGTTCAGTTACCAGCATCCACATAGGGTGGTTCACAACTGCCTCTAATTCCTCTGGCTCCCACAGGCACCTGCACTCATGTATACATTATTAAATATAAATCTTTAAAATTGCAAAAAAAAAATAAGTAAATAAAAGGGGGCTGGTGAGAAAATTCAGCAGGTAAAGGC
>PVIH01006909.1:0-79750 GCA_004025045.1 Sigmodon hispidus
GCTGCCCCGCCCCTCCGCTGCCCCGCCTTCTCTGCTGCTTGCTTATTTGATGTTCTAATGATTTGTTTTATTCCTTAAATGTTCCTTGAGAGAACAGAAAGGTTTGGCCTTCTAGTCAGTAATGCAGAGAAGGTAGTTTGATGGACTAAGAGTGTCTGTCCTCAGGATGCTACCACCCTAATGCCTGCACAGTTGAGACATTCCCTTTGGTGAATGGTCATGGGAGGGTATCCATGCATCTTGTCTTTCCTAGAGGGACATAGCTCCCACAGACCTTGGCCCACAACACCACCACCAGCTTTCCTCAGTACCCTTAGGCCTTTAGTTTCTCCCTATAACTGCAATAGATTATTTCTAAGTAGTTGAATTTCATAGACATTGTCCCAGCTTTCTGTTTTGAACTTTTGACAGAAAGCTTTGCTCTCACTGGAGTGATTCTCCTTCCCTGCAGTCTGGCTCAGTAGACAGAGCTCACTTGTTTGCTTTCTGTTCTTTAATACATCAGCCTCACATGTGCTGGATGACACCTGTGCATCATTGATCTCTTACTTGAGAACCTGAATTCAAATCTCCATGTGCAAAGAAGTGAGTGAGACAGCATGCATCTGCAACCCCTCCCCTGGCGAGCAGAAGCAGGCAAACCCGGGGACTTACAATGGAGACCTCATCCGTTTCATTTTTAGATATTTTAAGCAACATTAGCAGCCTAGAAGATCCTAGCAAAACTCTAAAATCATAAATGCTATGGGCTTTCCCTTTTCAGATAATTTTTAAGGTCAGCATACATAGTAAAGAGCCTCATGATGGCATTTTCTTTTCATACATGTATCATTATTATATTTTGTCTTAACTCTTCCATCTGTCCCATGATTTCTTTTTTAGTTTAGGAGGTAAAATGCTTCTAGACAACCTAGAAAATAACAAAAATAAAATTAAATTTAATAGCCCTTAGTCCCCAACATTAATCATAACAATTTATCATTTTTTTGCTTCTTTTCAGCCTTTTCTACTGTGATCAAATGGAGAATAGTGCGAGCCAGATATTCTGCTTTGCAATTAAACCATGTCTCCAATGTCATTGAATGACTATTATAAGTCTATTTCGATTGACACAAGGCTTGTGCTTGTTCACTTGGAATTTGTTCGTCCATATTGGACAGTGCGCACGCTGACAGCAGTCAGGGCAAGTGCTGAAAACCAAACCGTGCATACTCACTCTACCACTGAGCTATGCTCTAACCCCTTAACTAATATTCATGTACACATTCTTTTATTAGAAATAATAAAGCTGCCCCAAAGTCCATATATAAATCTTTGTTCAGATTTTAAGCTATTTTCAGTTTCATGGATGGTAAGTGGTTAGACATAGGCGGTGACTGGACAGTTTATGGTGCCGTTCAGCCTGTGTTCTTCTGCATTACCTTCTCATTGAGGCTGAGCCTCTGTGTGGTGGCTGCTGCACCTAATCCTTGTAGAGAGACTATGGGGGAGGCTCTTGCCCTTCCCCTTACACCACTCCTTTCTCCAGAGCACTGTCCATGATTGGCCTGGTCCTGATAGCCTTTGGTACAGGAGGAATCAAGCCCTGTGTGTCTGCATTTGGTGGCGATCAGTTTGAAGAGGGCCAGGTAAGAATGAAGGGGAGCTCTGCAGAAGCCCCGCTTGTGACTGACAGCACTTTAGATTCAAACCTCTGGAACGAGTCTCATCTCTGTTCCATTCTTCTTCAGGATACTGAAAGCAGAATGCCAAGAGTTCAGCTCTCAGTACCGTCATCTCCCATGGTTCCTAGCTAAATTGTCATAATCTAACTTTGTCCATTCCATGACAGGAAAAACAGAGAAACCAGTTCTTTTCCATCTTTTATTTGGCGATCAACGCTGGAAGTCTGCTCTCCACGATTATCACTCCCATACTTAGGGGTAAGAACCATCTAGAAAAAACTTGGGGTTTCTCTTTTTAATTATAAGAAAGGTAAAAAGGCCAAGTGTTCCAGGTGTGGTAACACACATCTTTAATCATAACACTAGGGAGGCAGAGGCAGGTGGATCCCTGTGAGTTGGGCACTAATCTGGTCTATAGAGGAAGTTCTGGCCCAGCTCAGTGAGACCCTATCTCAGAACACAGGCTAAGCCCTTGTGCTGTTGGTTTTGTTCTGTCCCCTTTTCCCCGATGGCCAAGCTGTTACGCGTGCTGGGATATTTATCAAAATCTAAACTGTAAACTTTCTTCTACGTTTTACCCCCTTTCAATCTCTCTTGACTCCCTTATTCTGGGACCAGTGGAGACTCCAAGTCATCCTTCTCACACCATTGATTTTTTTTTTTAATATTAGACCTTTTATGTGGACAGGTATCATTCACAAGAATGTTCGGGAAGACACAGCAGGCTGTGGTTGACTTTTGGCCCTTTACTATTTATTCCCCTGCTGTGTTTCAGTGCGTTGGGAAGAACTTCATAGGCAAAGTTTGTCCTTTGCTTTTCAAAGGAAATACTGAAAAGTGTGAGGGGAGGGTGGTGTGTGCTCACCATCCCAGCACATGGGAAGTGGAAGCAGGAAGCTGTACATTCAAGGCTAACCTAGGCTCTACAGTGAGACCCTGCCTCATCCAACCACGTCCACATAAAAAATACCCCCAAACCAGGGAAGTGCCAGAGATGGATATCAATAATTCTCAGCCACAACCCAATCTCTGTATTTGTTATACTCCTCTGAGAGCTTGTGGAGTTTCCAAGCAGAAAGGAAGCTTTTCCATTATCTGGACAAACTAACAAAGCTACAGTGTCTTTGGTTGGATCTGATTAAATTGTGAAATTAGGGTCATAGTTTCAAGATGAGAGAAACTTAAACCCTATTCTAAGTTGGTTTGTAGTCTTGAACTGTGTCCATTACCTCCTCTCCCATTTGGAAGAATGTACAGTGTTTGTTTGAGTTGTAGGATGTGTCAAAGGAATGACTTCTTAAAGTAAAACCATGACTGAATATTAACAGAGGTTCCTACCGCTTCATTAGTGAGGACGTGGAGAGCCACAACCCTGCAAACAAGGGTTTGATTGACAGTACTGGAGAGGCCTTCTGCTTTGTCTGAGCAGGAACCATGTATACAGTCATGAGCAGGAACGTTCACCCAACCATCACTTCCCACTAGTTAACTCTTATTTAAAGGACTGTGAAATGTCTAGTTTAAGACAAGACCAAAATTCCTGTGGGATTCAGTCCTTCTAGAAGGCTCCAACATCCCACAAGTGTTTGTGGGAATCCTCTGTTGTCTTTACAAAGCCTTAATGTTTTTCCATTCCAATCTGAAGATCTCTGGTCTCTGCCCACAGTCAGAGGTGGCAAACTAAACACCTAGGAATGTAGCCATCATTTAGATCTTAGTGTTTCCCCTATAAAGGTAGAGTTTAGAGTTATAACCCTAAAGCCTAAAATAGTTAAGGTGTGGCCCTTGAGCTCATCTGGCACTTTGCTGCCATACTGACAGGACCCTGACGCGTGCACACACACAGGTGTACATTTGCACATACAGAGGGAGACAGACAGAATCAATAAAACAAAATCAGAATTTAAAAAGAAAGGTCCAGAACATTAAGCAGAACAATATGGTATAATCAGGGAGGTTTTCTTTAAAAAAAAAAAAATTGGGAACAAGATGTACATTAGAAAAAAACATGATGCATTTTAATCATTATTTCTCCTCAGTTCAACAATGTGGAATCCACAGTCAACAAGCTTGTTATCCACTGGCCTTTGGGGTTCCGGCGGCTCTCATGGCTGTTTCCCTAAGTAAGTAGAAATCAGTTGAACTGACACAATCCCCTGACTATGTCAGGCTCCATATTATCATGGCTAATTTTTTGAAGTTTGTGTGCCAAGTTGTAACAAAAAGCATTGAGTGTTTGGCATGCTCTCTCTCTAGGAAGAAAGTGGGTGGCCATATAGGGAGATAGACTCCTAAATGGACTTTGGAGGAGAGACACCATCTGACCTGGACATTAGATTTGGGTCCATCTAAGCAGATGAGTGGAAGTGATGGACTCTGCTAGCTTAGCAAGCCCAGGATTGAAAGTGTCTGTTGTCGCCAATATGCATCAGCTGCAGCTTGAGTAAAGAAATCTAGTTCAGTAGCCATGGAATACATCTAGAAGGATCTAAGTTACCTTTATAGATCATCCCAAGGGTTTCTACTAATCCTCTTTCCTGTTAGAAGAAATATATGTACAGAGTAGTTATATTTATTTGTACATGTGCTTTCTGTGTCAGTGGCTGTGTTACTTTTTATATTACTTTTAGCTAGTATGCAGAATGGAAAGTTTCATTGTGACATTTTCATATACATTTATCATTGTATCTTTGCATATTTTCCATGTTCACTTCTCATCACCTATCCCATTCCTCCTTCTCCTTCTTGATGCTCCCCTTTTTCCCCAGAAATAGCCCGCTCTGCTTCAGGAGAGAGAGACAGAGACAGAGAAAATAGATGAAATAGATAGGTAGATGATGGATGAATAGATGACTGATGATAGATGGATAGACTGATAGATGATAGATAGATAGATAGATAGATAGATAGATAGATGATAGGTAATGGATAGACAGATAAATAGATAGATGACAGACAGATAGGTAGAAAGATAGACAGATAATAGATAGGTGATAGATAGATAGATAGATGATGATAGGTGATAGATAGATAGATAGATGATGATAGGTGATAGATAGATAGATAGATAGATGATAGGTGGTAGATGATGGATAGACCGACAAATGATGGATAGATAGCATCTACATTCTACACATGTGCGTTAGTTTTGAGCAGTTTTTTCTTAGGAAATGCAAAGGGGTAACCTGAGATGTTCTGAGTTAAAAGCTAGTATGAGAAAGATCTGGCCAATGGTTTCCTCAGGCCTCCATGGCTTCTTCAGCTTTTCTCCAGGTTTTGTTTTGGGGTCTTACTGGTATCATCTAGAACTATTTTTACCATTATGTAAGCTCTGTCCTTGCCCCTTTTCAGCCTCTCTTTTCTCTCATAATTCTTCAAAGATGGCCACACTCTTCTAAAGGGCTAATGCATGCTTCTCTCAGTCCTGAGTAGAAAAAGGCATTTCAGGTAAATTCTCATCTAATCTGTACAAGTCATTCTTAAGAAAAAATTTGATGTCTTTTTATGAAAAAATTAAGGCCACAGGCATCTACAGCTCTTCTAGAAATTTCTGTGCTTGAACTAGGCTTCAGTTTGTCAAAAAACTGAAAGGTTAAAATAGCGACTTGCAAAGGAAAATGCTGGCTCAGCCTGCTGGGAACCTACACCACAAATGTTTGCAAGAGCACAGATCAGCATCAGTCAGCAGCCATGAACGACATCTGTAGAATAGCTTTGAACCTGGGGGCAAGTGGCTAGCAATGCTCAGCCCTAACAAGGAGAAACAAGTGATCCACAGATGCTCTTAGGTTATCAAATTGTGATGTAGAGACCTAATCTAGAGTCTTCTACCAAAATGCTGTCTTTGTGGGTCATTTTCACAAGATGCCTATTGTTAACAAAAGAATAATGACCTCATTAAAAAGGTCCTCTCATTTTTATCAAAGTAGCCACAGAGGCAATTAATTTTAGCCCTGCTTCTGTACAATAACTAGGGGTGGGGTGGGGATTCCTCCATTGACAATTAAGCAACAGACGAATCCCTTTCTTCTGAGTATTAAGAGCAGGAAGAAAATTCCTCCTGCGATTGCAGCCACAAATATATTAGCATTTATTTATTTATTTATTTACTGTATTTATTGTCTTTGTCAAACAATGTATTCCTGTGGCATGCAAAAGCTCCTGTGCCCTTGGTCTCCCTCCTTCAAATAGCTAGGGCTTGTGCTCCCATAGCTCTGCCGAGTGGCTGGGAGTCTCCTGGGGGGAGATTGATAGAAGGCATCAGGCAGGCTACAGCATATGTGTGTTGTAGCACAAGCATCCTGCTCCCCAGAGGCTATAGCAGAATCAGAAGTGTTTCTTCACCTGTGAGGCAGGAAAACAACTCTGTACACAATCCCATGCTTCCAGAGAAGGGGAGGATGCAAATAAATGCAATAAATGCGCTCCACAAACACTGCAGTGACCCTCTTTTTGTGCCCTGTGCAGTTGTGTTTGTCCTTGGCAGTAGTATGTACAGGAAGTTCCAGCCCCAAGGCAACGTCATGAGCAAAGTGGCCAAGTGCATCAGTGTAAGTGCTCTCCTCCACCCACCCCCATAAATCACTCCAGAATGTTCCTCTGCCTTCCACCTCCTTTACAGCAAAAAACAATTCTTAAAAAAGGAGAAAAATTCAAAAAAGTTTTGATTTTTTCCCTTTAAGGTGTTTTTAAAGGATACTTGGGTGGTGTTTTTATGTTTGTTTATATAATTTTACCAAATAGAAGCAGGTGGTGGCGGTGGCGATCCACATCTTTAGTCCCAGCGAAGGCATGAAGGATCATGAAGGAAGCAGAGGCAGGTGTTGGTCTAAGTTCAAGGCCAGCTTGGTCTACAGAGCAAGTTCCAGGACAGCCAGGGCTGCACAGAGAAATCTGAGAGGCTGGAGCACTTTTATATATTTTGTTTTTACTTATTAATTGGCTCCTAGAAAACTTAAATGCAAATATGTTGTTTCATTTCTATTGAACACACTTTTCTAGACGGTCTGGGAGATAAAATACTAACAATGGGACCCCAACATAAGCACCTGATTAGAAAGAGACCTGCAAATGTGCCTCGCTAGTAAATAGTAGTTGCAATGTGCTTTTTCCTCCCATGCTTGTTCATTAAAAGAGAATTAATTCATTGGAATGTATTTTTCTGGTATAGTTAGTTCTCTTTTAAAATTGAATTTTTCTTTCTTCCTTCAGTTTGCTATCAAAAACAGATTTAGGCATCGAAGTAAGACATTTCCCAAGAGGGAACACTGGCTGGATTGGGCTAAAGAGAAATATGATGTAAGTCACTCCAGGAATGGCCATTAGAAGAAAGCACAATGTGGAGTGTTAGTAATATGGGTGACACCCTCAGCCATGTCCACCTAACACTTAATAGCACGTGAAAAACAACTATGCACGGTTGCTTTGAGAAGACCTTCAAACAGTGATTACCACTGATCATGGAGCAGTCTGAACCTGCCATCCTGAACATAGAGAGCTGGGGTGGGGTAGGTAACCTTGAGATTGGCATACAGTAAGCTCTGGTGGCTGGGCTCCTAACAGCTGCTCTCCCTCAGGTCTTCACTTGTTCAGAATGTTCTGGTTTCCTAAAAACAAAACAAAACAAAACAAAACAAAAAAAACCTGTGGCTGTGTTCTTTAGACTGAATAACCACCTCCCAGCTTGTCCCTAGATGCAAATGTCTCTACTTGGCAACAAAACAGCAACTGCTGTTGACTCCAGCCCTGGCTGATTTGTTCATCTTCAGGAGCGGCTAATCTCCCAAATTAAGATGGTCATGAAGGTGATGTTCCTGTATATTCCACTCCCCATGTTCTGGGCCTTGTTTGACCAGCAGGTAACGTCTCTTGTGTCATTCATAGGCAGTAAGTACTACTACTGACCAGGCCACACTGCATGCTCGGCTCCTAATAACATTCCCTTCCACTTTCTTTTTGTTTATTTTGCTGATTTAATTGTTGCATCATATTTAGTTAATTGGTTAAAACATATCCTAAAAGGTTCCATCCATGTATCTATTACGAATCAATAAAGAAAATGAGGTTTATTTACATAGAGTAACCTGGGAAGATTTCCTCAGAGTATCTGGGACCCTTGCCAATCAGAACCAAGGGCAGAGTTTGTCCCACTGACCCAGTATAGTGGGAAGGCATTGCTTCTGAAGAGATCTGTGGGATTTTCTACCTAAAGTGGCTCCAGGCAAATCTACTTGAACCAGAAGTTCCTTACAGGGTTGTAAATGATTGGACCCAAGTCCTACCTCTTGAAGCAGGTGCCTGTACAGATCAGACTTGTAGCTTCGTTCTTCCTTTTCAATTGTTGGAACACTTGTACATTTATAACAGTGTATTTTGATTATATCCATACACCCCCCAGTCCATGTCCCTTTCAACTTCACGTTCTCACTTATTGTTGTGATGATAACCAGGTCCCAGTTCATGTTTCTCATATGTGCATAGATCTGAGGCCATGTATAGGACACACACACACTGGCTTTACACAATCATGTCAGAAGACCCAGTACATAATACTTACTAGTCAAACAAGAGATACTGTTTTTTCAAGAGATCGTGAACAGCACCATGCCACTGTACAAACAGGACTAGTTGGGGGTGGGAGATCCCTGGAGAACATTTGAGCATGCTACACATTTCCTTGTCTGTATTGTGAAGGGTAGAGCATCATGGTAGGACACAGGAACCACATTGATATTGGATGAGAGACTAACAGGGACAGACCTGCACTAGAAACACAGGCATCACTGGCAGCTGGGTGACCTAGGCTCAGAACTCAGAACCCTTCCAACGTATCTGTTCTGCTCTTCCATCTCTGCTGTGAGGCCCAAGTGAGAACATTAGGTACAAAGTCCTCAGTGATTGGTTCATACTAAGAAATCAAACAGTGCAGCTCTACTTTCCATAATATTTTCCCCTTGGAGTGGTGGATTTATATCGATCCATTGCGTGTTTAGCAGGCCATAAAAATCATCACATCCTGTAAGACATAGATGAACTGCAATTAGGGTGCCCGGATTTAAGGCCAGCTTTGTTGAGAAGCATTTAAACCCCTCCCTAGCTTTCATAAAATGGCTTTTTATAATTGTAATGTTCCAGATATCGACACCGGCATACCCAGATGAACTCACCCTGAAAGGTGGTACCATGTATCCACACAGCATTGTGCTTCTAGGATCCCTGAGGATAGCTCTGTCTCAGGCCCTTCCTGCATCCCAGAGTGGAGTAGACTCGTTGGTGTGCAAATGGTCTTTGTCTTCCTAGGACTGTGACAGAGCAGAGAGGCCAACTGGATGTTTAGGACAACTTCAAATCTCATAACATTTCAGTCTTGATTTAGAAGGTTCAGTGGTAGATTATCACCTTCTAAAAATCCACATGCCCCCAAGACACAATCAACGTGTTTGTTTTCCAGGGCTCCAGATGGACACTGCAGGCAACAACCATGAGTGGAAGGATTGTAAGTTTACCTGTCCTAGTAATTTTCCTTTCTGTCATCGCTTCTTCTTGTTCTTTTTTCTCCTTCCCTTTCATGGCATTTGTTTTTTTCAGTAATATTTTGTCTCCTTTTTTTTATTTCAGGGAGCTATTGAAATTCAGCCCGACCAGATGCAGGTAGGAGAATACATTGAAGGACCTTTTCAAGGCCCAAGCACTCGCTGAGATGACCTAACAGCTCCTCTCCACTTCCTCTGCAGACTGTGAATGCTATCTTGATTGTCATCATGGTCCCCATTATGGATGCCGTGGTGTACCCTCTCATTGCAAAATGCGGTTTCAATTTCACGTAGGTAGCCGCTTGATTTGGGTTGATTAAGAGCTATTTGCAAACACTCTGCTTCCAAAAGCTTCTGCCTACATCAGCATTTCTCAACCTGTGGTTCATGACCTATTTGGGGATCAAACAACCCTTTCACAGGGGTCTCTTAAGATCATCAGAAAACATAGCCATTCTTATTATGATTCATAACAGTAGTGGTATTACAGTCATGAGTGGCAATGAAAATAATTCTCTGGTTGGGGGTCACCACCACACGAGGAACTGTATTAAAGGGTTGCAGTGTTAGAAGGTTGAAAAACACTGACCTACATGATGAGGCATTCATTTATTTTGTTTTTGCAGTAGTGGAGATTGAACCGAGGGGATTTCACACATGCCAGACAAATGTTCTTCTACTGAGATAGAGCCCCAAGCTGCTTCTTTCTTTCTATTTTGAGGCAAGGCTAGTCTTAAACTCAGTCTGCAGCCCAGGTAGGCTCTGAGCTTGCAGGGCCCCCAAGAAGATGGAATTATAGGCCATGCTACAAAGCCTGACTGATGTCGAGGGCTCACAAGGGATATCTCACTGGGTAAGAATGCTGTGCTAGCGTGAAGACCTGCGTTCAGACACTCAGGATAAAATGTATAAAATGTCAAGCTTGTTCATGCACACCTGTCCTTTTAAAGCTGGGAAGCAATGACAGGCAGATCTGGGAGCTTGTTGGCTAGTCATCTTAGCCAAAGATGATGAGCCATAGGTGCCCTGGGAGATCCTGCCTCGTGAAAACAGATGGTCAGGGTTAGAAGACACCTGACATCCTATGGCCTCTTCATGTGCACATATCCACACTCATTTGCATACAACACACACAGAGCTTTAAAAGATGCTTGTATGCAACATTTCTGAAAATGTTCTTTTAAATAAATAAAAGTGCTATTAATGGAAGCTTGGAAAAAGCTGGTAATCAAGGCTCTCATATGTATATACATGATGGAAAAATTAGTTGTGACTCTAGGATTTATAGTGATAATACAAATAAGGATTCTGTTTGCCCCCACTAGTTCTGGCCATGAATAACAACAGAAAGGGTTGTTGAGACGGCTCAGCGGTTAGGAATGCTTTCTTCTCAAGTACATGGATCACAACACCCACATGAAGCAGCTCACAAATGCCTGTGACTTCATCTCCAGGAGATCTGCCATCTTCCTCTGGCCTTGAGAGCTCCCCCACATGCACATGTACATACACTCACATAGACAAATGCACACGAATAAATAAAAAGTCCTGAAACAATGACAACCCCAGAAGTGGCTTTCAGTGCTGCTGTCTTTATAGGAAGCAGTTAGGATGAGAGATGCCAACGCTTTTCCTCCGGGGCTTACTCTTGGTTCCTCTGGGTGAGATGGGCTGATTTCACTTTCCTCTTGTCCTTGTCAGCTCCCTAAAGAAGATGACAGTTGGCATGTTCCTGGCTTCCATGGCCTTTGTGGCGGCTGCAATTGTGCAGGTGGAAATTGATGTGAGTTTTCTCCTGGGCTCTTTGGGCAGTCCTTTGGGTCTGGGAGGATTAAAGGGGGCTGGGGGCTCTCCCCATAAACAGTAAGAATTCCTGGAGTGAAAGACAATGGGAGGCTATGGGGGGGGGAGGCTACACTATGGGTCAAACTATTGCAGGACACAGGAGGTCCTGAACTGATGGCCTGGCTGCATTAGTGGGAAATTTGACATGAGTACTGCAGTTTCTGTAATGGGAGAGAAGTTCATAGAATTGTTCTGAGCTCTTTGATGAGAAGAGTCTTACTCTTCACAGACAGGCACTTCAGAAATACATACACTGTCCTCTTCATGGAAAAATACATCTTGAATTTTAATATCTCTACTAAAATCTAATTCCTAAGCCCATCTTAATACCTGTTGGATGTACTTTTTCCAAACCTCCTGGAGATGAGACTTTAGTTCTAGAGTCAAGGAGTATGTGATTCACAAAACTAGAAAAGAGATTCTTCCCCCCCCACACACACACACACAATTCATAGCAGTGAACATACATGAATGAAATTTCCCATCTTAATCATTTCTAAGCATGCATCTCACTGTGGAACACACACTTCCAGAATTTTCCCATCTTCTTAGACAAAACCTCTGTGGCATTCAGAGTTCTTCCTGAGTTGTCTCTCTAAGGCCCCCAGCGACATTGGTCTACAGTCTGTCTCTAAGATTCTGATCCAAGTATCACGAGCATCACGTGATCATAATCATGAAACAGTTATCCTTTTGTGGCTGGCTTCTTTTATAATACCCTCAAGGTTTATCCCTTTTAAAGGAAAAAAAAAAAAAACCCAGTTCTTCCTTTGTTTTTAAGGCTGAAATTGTTCCATTGTCATGCCAAATATAACCATTGGGCTTATCTAGGTGTTCGTCATATCTCCCTGGATGCAGCTGTAGATTGCAAAGGAAAGTGACCCCTGAGCTAGGGTGACCGTGACCATCTATAGGAGTCATCATTGTTGGTTTGTGTTTTTTTTCCTCAGAAAACTCTTCCAGTCTTCCCTGGAGAAAATCAAATCCAAATTAAGGTCTTGAATATAGGAAACAATAACATGACTGTGTATCTTCCTGGAGAGACTGTGACACTTGACCAAATGTCTCAAGTAAGTGACAGGGAACAGGTCCTTCTGTTTCATCCTCTCTCCTGAATTATAACACAGCGCAGAGGGACTGTTCTTACGGGTCCTCGTATCAATCCCAAAGCCAACCTAAGATTGACACATGTCAATATCCACCTCACATTCCTGTCTAGACCAATGGACTACTGACTTGAATGCAGGTATTTATTTACGCTAGTACCATGGAGAATGCAGACTTAATCTGTAGAGCAGAAATACTGCATTTCTATAACTTTCCATGTGCTACTGCTATAGGAAGCTATATTTTCAAAAGTAGGTGTTGTGAAAGGTTTTTGGACTTGTTTGGGCCAGAAGTTTGGACTTTGCCCGCTGCGGCTTTTATCTCTTAAAGAAATGATTTAAATGTCTATATTAATTTTATATTGTTTGGCCTATGTCTTAGGCACATTGTTAGCTAGCTCTTTTATCTTAATTTAACCTATTTTTAGTAATCTATCTGCCGAGTGGCCTGGCCGTGGCTCACCTGGATTCTTTATATGGTTCTTCTTTGGGGGTCAGATGGAGACTGACTGACTTTGCCCTTGATTTACTTGTCTTTTTTTTTTTTTTAATCTTTTACCCACTTTTACGGTGCTCTCTATAGGCCAAACTATTCAGAATTTACTCAGGTAAACACTTGTGACGTCAGGAGCTGAATCTGGTCAGAGTGTGGCCAGCTGGGGAGACCCCAAGACACGAGGTGACGCCTTCCCTTTGGCCCCAGCGTGTTCAAAAAAAAAAAAAAACAAACTCCATCACATTCCCTTGTGTGCCCCTTTCTCCTTTTCACCCCCTCAAAATTTCCTTTATTCCATATTTTTAAAATAAATATTACCAAATTATATATAAAACAAACTAAAAATCATTTTACAATAAGTAGGGACAGCCTATGGTCCCAAACAGGGCGTGTTATACCTGAGGAAATGTTGAACAATGTCTACAGACAATTCTTTGTTGTTACAAACTAGGAGTGTGCTACTGGCATGTCCTTTAGGGAAGGCAGAGATGCTGGCACCCAGCCTCCACAGGGAAGCATTGTCGGTCCTGGTGTGCACAGTGATGATGCCAGAAGTCCTACTCTAGAGGTTACTGCTCTTGAATGCTGGTTCCCAGCCTTGAGTCTGTCACAGAGAACCTTGAGGTCCAAACCCCAGTGATGTGGGCTCATCTCACATTCCTGACCCACCACAGTTGGAGCAGTGAACTTAGACCTTGACAAGCTAACGACTTTGAGGAAAATGTTTGAATCCTGGTCACCAGGGCGTCCATATTGATTTTCACCAGAACCTTTGCTTTTCCTTTTGTGTTGTTGTTGTTATTTTTGCTTTTATTTTTTTTATTATGTATGGGTATTTGCCTACATATGTGCCCATTTACCATGCATGTGCCTGGTGCCCTCAGTGATCAGAAGAGAGTGTCAAATTCCTTGGAATTGGAATTATAGGTGGTTGTGATCAACCGTGTGGATATTGGGAATCGAATATCCAGGGAAGAGCTGCAATTTAACTGTTGAGTCATCTCTCCAGCCCCAGTCCCTGGTACTGTTTTTATTATAGTACCATAAATGTTTCCATGGAATATGTTTCCTTAGAGTAAAACAAAATTAAACTGCTTGGTGAACAATATAATCCCTGTGGTGATATAGAAAGAGCTGTACGGCAGTGACACGTGGGATATGGGAGGCCAAGGCCAAACATTAAGTCCCCACAGGTGTGTGTATGTGAACAGAATGCCATATAACATGGTATTACAGTGTTCAAATGCACAGCACTGACTCTGTGCCCCCCATCTCCAGACAAATGGATTCATAACTTTTGATGTAGACAAGCTGACAAGCATAAATGTGTCTTCTCCCGAATCATCAATCACAGTTGCTCAGAACTTTGACCCAGGCCATCGCCACACACTTCTCGTTTGGGCCCCCAATAGTTACCTTGTGGTAAGTAGCTGATACTTAGAGCTTTCTCTTGGCTTTTTGCAATATTAGAGACACAGCTTTAAAAGAAAATTACGTTTTATTTCGTGTTTGGTTGTTTTACCTATATGCACATATGTGCACTGCAGGGGTACCTGGTATCTGAGGAGGTCAGAAAAGGCATCAGATCCCATGGAACTGGTGATGGGAACCAAACCCAGGTCTTCTGCAAGAGCAACAAGTGCTCTTAACCACTGAGCCACCTCTCCAGCCTCAGGACATGGCTTTTTATTGGTGTGACATGTATTTATAGAGAGAGATAGTCCTATATTAGGCAATCTTCAAGTTCTTCTTTCTTCAAGAACACAAGTCATTTGATTTCCAGTAAAGGTTTGGCTGGTGGGTAAGAAGGATTACTATTAATTATGATTTTAAGAGAAAACTAGGAACCAGGTGTGATGGTCCATAGGTTGCAATGTCCAACCAAAGGCTGGACAATCAGAATTGCTGGAGAGTCATACCCTTTGGAGCCACTGACAACCAACAACCAATTGCAGCAGAAGCATGTGTCAGCCTAGAGGGAGAGCAGGAATGAAGAAATGGAACCCTTATCTCCTAGGACAAGGGCCAGTAACATGCTCTCAAAGTCTGGCGCATTAGCGTGAATTGATCTAATGAGCTCAATGTCAAGAAATTATTTTATTTTGTTTTCTTTATGTGAGTATGTGTGTGGACATGTGTGTATGTAGATGTGTGTGTGGACACGTATGTGTGTAGACATATGTGTGTGGACATGTGTGTGAGTGGACATATGTGTGTATGGATATGTGTGTGTGGATATGTAAGTGTATGGATATGTGTGTATGTGCACATGTGTTTATGTGGACATGTGTGACTGGATATGTATGTGTGTGGACATGTGTGTGTGTGGACACGTGTGTGTATGTGTGTGTATGGACATGTGTGTATGTGTTGTATTGTGTAACGAGTCTTAATGACACAGAGGCATATTAATTATGAAAGCTCAGCCTTTAGCTTAGGCTTCCCTGACTAGCTCTTATAAGTTAAATTAACTCGTTTACATTAGCCTACGTTCTACCACATAGTCTTACCTCTCTGTCATGTTGAACCTCCTCCTGCTTGTTCTGTGTCTCCCCATGTCCCCACCGTTCTTCTTCCCCACGTCCTCTCTGCCCCCAAACTCATGCCTAACTGTTGGCCATCAGCTTTTTATTAAACCAGAGTGGCACATCTTCACAAGGTATAAAAACAATTATTCCACAGTATATGTATTTGTGCATATGTGTGCATGTGTATATGCATATATATGTGTGTATGTGGGTATATATGTATGCATATGTGTCTGTGTAAGGGTGTATATGTGTGTGTATGTGTATGTATGCATGTGCATGTGTGTATTATATGTGTATATGATGTGGAAATGTCTTTCTGTATGATGTGAACTAAAGGGACTCTTTTGGCCTATGTTGGGCATCTTAAAAGTAGGTAGAGAAATCAGAGCATAGATGGAGGAAGGGGGGAAGAGTCAGAGAGACGTAATCCAGCTGCCCCAGAATCAACATGCATGGTGACACAGGTGAGTCACAGATGACGTGGCAGGACAGATGGATGGAAATGGGTTAAATTAAGATAGAAGAGCTAGCTAAAGATATGCCTGAGCCATAGGCCAAACAACATGAAATTAATATAAGTGTTTATGTGTTCCTTTGGGCTTTGGGATTGCTGGTCTAGATAAGCAGTGGGCAGGTCCAAACTTAGGGCTCGGCTGGCCAGAAACCTCCTTCTACATGTTTAAGTGTTTGTATGTGTATATGTGTGTATTTATGTGTGTGTATGTATATGTTTGTATGTATGTGTGTATATATGTGTGTGTGTGTACGTGTGCATGTATGTGTGTATATATGTTTGTATGTATGTGTGTATATATGTTTGTATGTATGTGTGTATGTGTGTTATGTGTATGTATGTGTGTATGTATGTATGTGTGTATGTATGTACGTGTGTATGTATGTGTGTGTGTGCACATAAGGGGCATGTAGGAGAGCAGGCTATGCCCTCCACAGCATGTGTGGAGGTGGGAGGACACCTGTGAAGTGGAATACAGGAGCTGAACTTGGAGAGACAAGCTTGTGAAGCGGGGCCTTTGCACCCTGAGCCATCTCACTGTCGCGGGAATCTGTCACCATTTTTCTCTCTCTCAGGTAAAAGATGGGCTCAACCAGAAGCCAGAAAAAGGAGAGAATGGGATCAGGTATGGCGATTTCTTCTGAAACTGGTTCTGTCAGCTCCTGCCAGAGCTTGACACATTCCCTTAACCAAGTCTAGTTGTCACGAGGTCTGAGGGTGTCGTCACATTTGCACCAGAAAGCTGGACTGGCTCAGCCAACATAATTCATCATCTTAATAACCTAGAGGAGAAGTCCACATCATCTTATCAAGTGATGCAGGAAAACAATCTGACAGAACTCAAGATTCATTCATGACACACACAAACACTAGCCTTTACCTGGTCACTAAGTGTTAGGGTTTTGAGCATATATTGGTGTGGCTTGCATATACTCAGTTATCTGGTTCCTACGGATGCAGGTGAGAACATGGGCAGCAGATAGCAGGAGACTGTTAACGGCTGTTTCTATGTAGAAAATAACTTCATTGTCAGATGGATGTGGTTATGATTCACAGAGGCATTATGGTTAGAATGGCAGAGAAAGCAAGAAAGGGAAGAAGGAAAGAAGGAAGAATAAGAGTAAAGGGAGCCTGACGTCAGAGCCCAGGACAGGGTCTGGCTCTTAGGGATGAACACTACGTCTTTAGCTCCCAGCTACAGTGTTGAGGGTCTCAGCTTCTGCCACTGCTCTGCCGCCCCTCCAGACACTGTCCTAGAGACATCTCCACTGTGCCCAGGGGATGTGTTCCCTCCAATCCCATGCCATCTTTCCCATTCACCCTTTTTGTTTTGCTCTGGTCTTTACTCACATACCTTGTTAAACACAAGAAGCTATCCAGTGAGCACCAGGTCCTCCTCTTATGCTTGCTTCATTTCCAGAGTTCTGGAGACTTCTCTCTTGACTTCTGACTTAAAGGCACTCACTTAAATAATCAATTTCTCATCAAGCTTCTGGTAGCTTCTTTGATTTTGACAACACCAGATTTCTCTCCAGGGTAACTAAAATTGGTGAGCATATAGCCACTTGATTTTTGGTCACCTCCCTCATTGTCTAGGCACCTGTCTGTGCTGACATTGTGAAGACAAAGTGCTACATCCTGGTGGTATAATGGAACAGAAATTCATGTTTTCATGGTTCCTCTGGGTAGAGGTCCATGATCAAGGTCCAGTCAAGACTGGTTTTTTGTGAGACCCCCTCCTTGATTGGTTGTTGATAGCTATCTTCTTTCTCTCACAATCAATAGCCTTTACCTGGTCACTAGTGTTAGGGTTATTCTAATTTCTTCATGTAAGGACACCAGTTGGTCATGTTGGATTAAAGCCACCAAATAGCTTCCTTTTTCCTCCTTAAATAACTTTTCTCCAAAGAAAGTCTCATTTGGAAGTGTCGTGTTGAGTTTCAAGAGCACACCACTCAGTGCATAGTCTTTCCTTTGGCTCTTTGTACTTACTTGCCTCGCCCTGCACCACACACACCCACACACACACACCCACACACACACACACACACCACACACACATACACACACACACACACACACACACACACACACTAAATGTTGACATAGTATCCTTTAAAAAAAAATGCCAGGTGGTGGTGGTGTACACCTTTAATCCTAGCACTCAGGAGGTAGAGGCAGCCGATCTCTCTGAGTTCAAGGCCAGCCTGGTCTACAGAGCAAGTTATAGGATAGCCAAGGATACATAGAGAAACCCTATTTAGAGAAATAAATCATTTGTGTAAATACAGACTATTCTATCAAAATATGTGCTGTGAAGTTGATAAACTGGTCATATATTTTAGGGAGTCGTTCTTTGTAGTACTTAGATGTCCATCATTGTTACTTCTTGTACTATACACTGAACAGTCTGCTATAATCTGTCACCTGCCTTTTAGGTGGACAAACAACTGATCTCCCTTGGGGGAGCATGCTCATCCCTAGGGAAGTATAAGAATCTCGGGGTCTCTGTAACCATCCTTCTCACTGTGACATTTTGCGTGGCCTTAGGAAGGCAAGCAGCTCACCTGCCTTCTCCTGAGGTTAAACAAGGGAACATGCCAAGCCTGGAAGCCTTGGGGTGTCCCATCCCTCACTGCATCCCAGCAGATGCTGGCCAGAGCCACCCAGGGCCACCGAGGGCGGTCACTTAGGATGGTTTCTTCATACTGGGTTGGCTAACTTCTTTCTCTCAGATCTTGCATCCCGCCTCTGCCCCAAGCTCTCAGAAATGACAGGCTCTCCTCACATAGAAGAAGCGCTACCTGGGGCTGTCTTCCAGCAACTTTTAATTAATTAACTTATTTACTTTGGCCCTTCACCTGCTGGACTCTGAAACTTTCCATATGAGCCGTTCAAACAAAGCCCAACTGCTTTCTAGAAAGAAAAGGAACCAGTCCTTGTTTTCATACCTAGTAAATGAATGCCCCTAAATATCAGTAAGCTAAATAGTTCCTGGCGTGTATATACATGGGGTTAGGTAAATTCTTTTATGAGTGTTCTCATGAATGGGTGGACAGGAACAACCATAAAGCTAACTTTCTGCCTCTGCACCCGGAATTTTCTGTATATATCTTAAATTCCTTCATAAAGGAACATAACCTAATACTGGGTACCAGACCAGACCTGTGACAGAGGATAAGTTACTTCATGGTTTGCTTACAAGAGAGATGGTTTTCTGTTCCAGATTTGTCAACACTCTTAATGAGATGCTGACCATCACGATGAGTGGGAAAGTGTATGAAAACATCACCAGTTACAATGCCAGCAGTTATCAGTTTTTTCCTTCTGGAGAGTAAGTACATATTTTTGGGCAATTTGCTCCCAAATTTAAGGTTGTCCAGTATTTTTCTCTTTTAAAAAGTGGAAATTTTAATACCAAGAACTATGACCTCTATTATTCTTTCTTTTAATAGAAAAGACTACACAATAAACTCCACAGAGATTGCAGAAAACTGTCCACGTGTTTTTAAATCTTCCAACCTTGACTTTGGCAGCGCATATACCTATGTGATCAGAAGGATGGTTAGTAGCTCATTCTACCACAGCAGTCAGCCTGTTCAACTTTGGCTGGCATGAATCCTCACAGACACTCAGGATGTGCTCAAGATCAACTAGAAGAATTAGTATCTGTAAATGAGCTCAGAGCTAATCCAACTCACAGTTTTTTCAAATTGTGCAAGAGCATGTGTGCATCTGTGTGTGTGTGTGTGTGTGTGTGTGTGTAGGTACAACCTCTAAGAGATCCACTGTATGATTGCAGGGTTCAATATCAGGTTGTTAGGTGTGATGGCAAGCCCCTTCCCCCACTGAACCATCTCACTGGCCCACCACTGATTCTCTAATGGATTGTTGACTTCAGTTGACTGTAGAATAAAACCCCGCAGACTTAGTCACACACCAGGTACACATTCCTATTGACCAGTATTAATGCTTCCTTATGGTCTGTTGACTTCAGGATTTAATGTTTAGAGGGGGCAGGGTTTTAACTGACAGGCTTCCAACATTGCACAGTCACATTTAAAATGGGCATTGACTTTGTAAGTTGCCCGATTTAACCTTAGAAGGTCAACTCAATTTGTCTGTATGAATAGTTGTTATTCTAAAAGGTCTCTGCCTCCTTTCAAATGTCTGCTTGTTGCTTTAATGGTCCAGAATGATGGCTGCCTGGAAGTGAAGGAATTTGAAGACATCCCACCCAACACAGTGAACATGGCGCTGCAAATCCCACAGTACTTCCTTCTCACCTGTGGCGAGGTGGTCTTCTCTGTCACGGGACTGGAGTTCTCATATTCACAGGTATCTTGTTTCTTCCTGCCTGCTGCTCCCTGCTACCCTCAGGAAAATAGTGAGGGAACTTGGTTTGAACCTGGGATATCTGTATGCGTAGAGCCTCTTTTGTTGGTTGGTTATCTAAGACAGGTTTAGTATGTAGACCAGGCTAGCCTCCAATTCACTCACCATCCTCATGCCTCAGGCTTTCAAGTACTAGACTGAAAGCCACACACCACCACTTATGGCTTGTTGCAGGGGGTTTGTTTGTTTGTTTAAAAAATTCTAAAAAGCGTTATGGTGCTATATTGGTTACTTTCTGTGAAAACGTTTTGCTGTATTAGTTACTCTCTCTTGCTGTGACGGTGTCTATGGGCTGTGGTTATGATGGCTTTCCATCGTGACAGCTGAGGCAGGCACAGTAGCCAAAGCAGGAAGCTGAGTGCTCACATCTTGAATCCCAAGCACAGAGCAGAGAGGGTGAACTGAGAGTGGTACAAGAGTTTAAATTCCCAAAGCCCACCTCCAGCAAGACCACACATTCCCCAAACACCAACAGCCTCCAGCAAGGCCACACACACACACACACACACACACACACACACACAGAGCTCAGGGCCAAGTGTACATATGCCTGGTCTTATGTGACTACATAACTACGGGTGTCTTGCACAGAGCAAGGACTATGAGGTCAACAAGGTCTTTACTCTGTGAAAATAATATACTGTTTTGAGAGACCATAGATATATACTATATTCACAGATTGCACTAAAACTAAAGATGTAGTAAGAGTTTCTGGCCTGGCCTAGCCCCAAGATTTGAACTCACCTGCAGCACCACTGCTGCTTAGCCCCAAATAATCACACAAAGGCTTATATTAATTACATGCTGTTTGGCCTATGACTCAGGCATATTGCTAGCTAGCTGTTGCTCTTAACCCATTTCTATTAATCTGTCTTGCCATGTGGCCTGTGGCTCACCTGTACTTTTACATGCTGATTTCTTGGCTGCGGCTTGCAGCATCTCTCTCTGACTCTGCCCAGTTTTTGCTTTATCTATGCTCTGATTTCCTGGCTGCTTCTAAGATGCCTTACCATGGGCAAAAACAATTCGTTTATTAACTAATGACACTAACAACATACAGAAAGACATTCCAATCATAAAGTCCTAAAAGGGAGAAAATACATATTACTGACTCATGCCAGAGTCATAGTAGCAGATTCTGCATTTTGTAATATCCAAAAGGCACCAGCAATGCACAAAAATACTTGTCTATAGGTCTGTGTTCCAGTTACATTTAAAGTGTGGTTGATGTCTCTCTGCCACTCCCAATGATCACATCACATCAGATCTACAGCTAAGAACAAGTATAACACCTTTACTCTTGAGAATAGAAGGCTAGAGTCGTAGCTCAGTTCATAGAGTGCTTGTCTAGCGTGCATACAGTGTCTAGCATGCATGCAGCCAAAGGTTCAATCCCCAGCACTGTCTGAAATCAGCTGTGGTGGTGCACTCCTGTAATCCCTGTCCTGAGGAGGGAGAGCAAAAGTTCAAGATCATCCTTGGCTACATCGTAAGTCTGAGGTCAGCAGAGAAATGTAACAGCCTACCTCACAAAAATACTTTTTTTTCTTTTAAGTATATCTGGCTAAAGTCTTAGTTGGAATTTCTATCGCTGTGAAGAGAAGCTTTGACGATGGCAACTCTTACAAAGGAAGATATTTAACTGAGGTGGCAGCTTACAGCTTCAGAGGTTTAGTCCATTATCATCGTGGTGAGGACTATGGTGAGAGGGACTGTGGTAGCATGCAGGCAGACATGGTGCTGCAGAAAAATACATCTGGATTCAAAGGCAACAGAAAGGGAGCTGAACTAGATATAGATTAAACACAGGAGACCTTGAAGCCCACCCCCATGGCGACACACCTCCTATGGTGTCACTCCCTAGGAGCTTCTGGGGGTACCCCACTTAGAGCTTCACCACATCGAAGTATTTGTCAAAGCCACAGTTAAAGCCATTGGACCCTGCCATCTTTTCCTTTAGTATTTGTGATGGTCAGCATGGGTGAGTCGCCCCTTTCTGTGATGACCACATGTTTGACAAACACCATGGCCTTGATATAGAGCTTGAAGAAGGACATGGCAGGGCAGCTACAGAAGTGTAAGTTCGAAGTCCAGGGAGTAGCTTCCCTTTGGAGGAAAACATGCCACAGACAGCTTTGCCTAGACGCTTCTGAGAAAATCCATCTGCCTGTAGATCTGCCTGTTTTACTAAGACAACACTCTTAAGTGTGTGTAAGTCTGTATTAGGAGGGTTTGGGTGTTTTGTCAGACAAGTGATGCCCACCCTATATTTACATATATCCGGCCTTTGTTTTTTTATTTATTTATCTATGTATTTATATCTAGATAATGATCATGCTATGTAGCCAAGGGTGTCCTCGAACTCGTCTTTATGCCTCAGCCTCCCCAGTGCTGGGATTATAGGTGTGAGATGCCATGCCTGACTAATCCTGACCTTGAATCTGTTCTTCAAGGATGTTGGGTGAAGTGAGTGGCAGGCAGGACTCCCCTGGCCTGAAGCTGGAATCAGGTTGTAACCCGTCTGCTTTGCTTCCCCAGGCTCCTTCTAACATGAAGTCAGTGCTTCAGGCAGGCTGGCTTTTAACTGTGGCGGTCGGCAACATCATTGTGCTCATTGTGGCCGGGGCAGGCCACTTCGATAAACAGGTATGAGGGGAAAGAACGTTGGACGTGCCCAATTGTTTTTTTGTATTTTTTGAGACAGAGTTTTCTGCAGCCCAGATTGGCTTCAAACTTGCTGAGGATGACCGATTTTCTAACCTTCCTGGTTATTATCACCATGTCCCTGTGTCCTTCACTAGCTCTCTATAAATATGTCTCCATTTGAGTAATTGCCAGATGCTTCCACTGGAGCCGTCACAGTGACACTGGGAAGTCTTTCCTGGCTTGGAAGCTGACCCCAGGTTAACCACATCATGTTAAAGTCCCTATACCCAATGGAGTCTATTGTCAAAGGAAACATCTGTCCTTGATTCCGTGAATTCAGCTCTAGAGCCCTAAACTGGGCATGGGCTAAGGGTATAGCCCCACAGTAGAGCACTTACCTAACATGCACAAGACTCTGGGTTCTAGTCCTAGCACTTGAAGGAGAAAAAAGAAAAGAAAACCAGATTTCTTGTGCAGAAACTTTACAACTTAAAGACATTCTTAAAACAGTTGTATTTTTCCATTTAGAGTAAAACAAACACAGGCTTGTCTGATGCTCACAGTTTTGCTCAGCCTTGTTTCACACAAGGTCTGCTTGATGATTTCCTGTCACTATAGCAACCATGACCTTTCCTGTGTGAGCAATGGCCATAGCGCTTCATGCCCCTGAGCTCAGGAACTGTCAAGAAATATATGTACGACTATGTATATTTGTGTGTGTAAACACACACACACACACACACACACACACACACACACGGAGGGGGTATATGAGTGTGTGTATGTGCACCATGCACCCGCAGGTGCCCATGGAGATCAAAAGAGCACTGTGTCCCCTGGGCTGGAGTTTGGAGGTTTGTGGGATGCTCGGGACCCAACCAAAGACCTCTGGCTGCTGCTCAGAACTGTGACGCCATCTCCTCTGCCCGTGTTCAGCACACTCTCTGTCCTGTCCTTCAGCACCAGCCATAAACCTTAAGAATTTCATAAAATTGCTGGATAGTAGTGGCTTATGTCATTAATCCCAACACAGGCAGATCTCTGAGAGTTTTAGGACAGCCAGGGCTACGCAAAGAAATGCTGCCTCAAAAAAAAAAAAAAAAAAAAATTCAGAAAATTTTTCTCATTTTCCCAAATCTGTTATGTTTCTGTCCTCCATGTTAGAAAGAAATGTCACCTGTTCCTTGAACACTTGAGGACATCTAGTGTCTATGTTGGGTACCCACTTTTGCTAGCACTTACACTTCAAAGGGTCTTCCACCTAGCAGTATGGAGAAGACATGCTGCAGTAGTGCGTTAATGTGACCTATGGCTGTTTGCTTGTTTTTTTACTCCACCTCTGATCCTCCAAAGTGGGCTGAGTACATTCTGTTCGCCTCGCTGCTTCTGGTGGTCTGCGTGATATTCGCCATCATGGCTCGATTCTACACCTACGTGAACCCAGCCGAGATTGAAGCTCAGTTTGATGAGGAAGAAAAGAAAAAGAGCATGGAAAAGGACAGCTCACATACCACACTGGAACCTGTCACACAGACAAACATGTGAAGGTCGTGAGGCAGGAGGAGCCGCACTGATGGAAACATGCACGCTGACCTCTGCCCCCAGGCTCAGGACATGCTATTGCATAGCCCTTGATGGAGAAGGCTTCAGAATTGTGAACCAAAATAATAATAATAATAATAATAATAATAATAATAATAATAATAACAAAGCTGTTTTCTAAGCTGCCAGCTATGAATCTAAAAACTCTATCGGGAGCCTTTTAACCCTTTTTTTTTCCCCCTCAAGACGGGGTTTTCTCAGTGTAGCCCTGGCTGTCCTGGAATCCACTCTGTTCTATAGATCAGGCTGGCCTACAGGCTGGCAGAGACCCGCCTGTCTCTGCCTCCAGAGTGCTTGGATTAAACGTGTGAGTGCACCTGGCTTTATTTAAAGTACTGCTTTTTTTTGTTTTGTTTTTAACACTGGGCCACATCTTACATTTCTGTCACAGAAGTGAACTTAGTTCAGACTAACTCAATTTTGAAAAGATAACCATACTGTTTTTCTAACACTTTTATGAAAACAATGTTAAATTTACAGAGGGATTTTTTTTAAATAGTATGTAGTGAGTATCAGCTAATTTGAGCTGATAACTTTACCTTGAGTTTTTTGTTTGTTCATTTATTTTTCTCGTTTCCTCTGCCATACCTTTTTAAATTGTGTGTAACTCAAGAGACTATCAAGTGAAGGCCGTACATGAGTTGTGAAATGTCACTGGTATGAAATAAATTCTTGTTCTTAAGAATATGTGTTTGTGTGTCTTTGGGTAGGTGAGAAACCTTTACCATGCTCTCTGGTTATACTATTAAATACATGCCCAAGAAGCTGCCTTCAGAAGTTAATAAAAGCATTAACCAAAAGCAATACCCACATAGGAGAAAACCCAGGGACATGAAACACCAAAGTTTACTACTTCCTGCTCCTATTTTTTCTCAGGGAAATAAAAAATGTATTTCTTACTACTAACATCTTTCTATGTGCACATATATGTGAAAAGTAGAAATTTCTCTACTTGACGGGATGGTCACCCGTAGCTTTCTAGATGGCAATATGTGGGGGATAGAGGACTGGAACCCTGGCCCAAAGGACAAACCAAGGAAACAGAACTACCTTTAGCATCTCACAGGGAGACTAAGAGGTAAACACTGAGACTGAGAGACCATCTTGTGAGGCTGCACTGTGGGAGGTCATGGAGGCATGGAGGTAAGCACTGACCTTACCATGAAAAAGACAGCGGCAAAGTGAGGAGGAGAGATGAAACTGGGGGACACAGTACGTGGAATTGGGACACTCGACCCATAGGAGAATGGTCAATGACAGTCTTGAAGGACCAGTGTGGCCAGATCCATTACCTACCAGCACAGACAGCAGGATAGCAGGACACTTCATTTATTCAACTTTTAAATTGTGGTAAAATACACAGGAAGTAAAACTAATCATTTTTAAGGGTACAGACTCTTGTCATAGGTCACGTCAACACTACTGTGCACCATTCCCTCCATGAGTCTTCAAGAAACCTTTTCCTGCAGAAATGCAACCCTGTGTTCACTGAACCCTAGCCCCCTCTTCCAGGCCACCAGAAGAAAGAAACAAAAAGACCATTGTCTGTAGCGGGTTATGCTCCGGTACTTTGTCCCGCCTGCTGCTTTAATAAAAAGCTGATTGGCCAGAAGGCATACAGGAAGTGTGGGCGGGGCTACCAGACTAAGAAAACTCTGGAAACGGGAGGCACAGAGCAGAGATACCAGCAATGCAGAGGAAAGAAGGTGAAATGCTGCTGAGAAAAGATACTGAGCTGCATGGCTGAACAAGATGGGTTAGTTTAAGAGCAAGAGCTAGCTAGCAATAAAATTAATAGAAGTGTCTAATAGAAGTGTCTGTGTGTTTTTGTGGGACCGCGGGACTGCACCACAAAACAAGCCAGAAACTTTTTATTACAGTCATCCTCCTGTCTTTTAATTGCAGTCACCTGTGTCCTGTGAGGCTAACCTCTGGACCATTTCTACAGAGTCCTGGGTGTCTGGGCTTCTCTCTCAACCCTGATCAAAGGCAGCTCACAAGGAGACTCGAAGCCTCTATTTTTTCAACTACTACCATTGTTGGCTGCAAGCAGGGGCCAAGGCTTTCAGCTGGCCTTCAAGCATTCTTCAGATAATGACAATTTCAGAACCACGTGAGTTTTCATTTGATTCTATCTAGTGAGACTTCTCAGCTCCATAGCTTAAAGGCTCAAACAGAACAGAGGCTGAGTGTGGTGGGCTGCTCTTCTGGGGCCCTGAAACAAAAGAGCCCCACACTGGAGGAGAAGAAGAGAGGGAGCCCTAAAAGCTGTCTGCTTAGTGGAGGCAGCCGAGCCATCCTTAGCACTGGGCCAGCCCCCTCCCCTCCTTCCCAGTTCCCAGTGCAGGTCTCCTGGTCTCCTGGGCTGACCAGCAGAGGGAGCCCACAGTCTCTCTCTCTCTCTCTCTCTCTCTCTCTCTCTCTCTCTCTCTCTCTCTTTTCCTTGGTTGTTTTGGTTTGGTTTGGCTTTTGGTTTTCCTAGACAGGGTTTCTTTGTGTATCCCTCAATGTCCTGGATCCAGCTGTATTCCAGGCTGGCTTTGAACTTGTAGATTCTCCTGCCGCCATCTCCCAAGTGCTGGGATTAAAGGCGGGCACTGTCATTGCTGCTTGTTTTTGTTTGTTTGTCTTTTGTTTTTAGGGATTTTTTAGGGGGGGGTTGTTTTATTTTGTTGAGGCAGGGTCTCACTATATATTCTCACTCTGTATTCCAAAATTCACTACATAGGCCAGTCTGACCCCGAACTGACAAAGCTCTTCCTGCCTTTCTTCCATTTGAGATTAAGGAGAGAGCCACCATGCCTGAGAAGTGACCCCCAAGCTCAGCAGCCCCTACTGTTCAGTCTCAGTCTTAGCTCCGGTGCCCAAACACTAAAAAGACCACTGACCTTCAGTAGACCAAACCAGTAAAGACAATAAAAGTTTTACTTGGGTTCTTGGTACAATTTACAAACCTAGACAGAATTCATGATAGGTCGACAGAATCTAAAAATCACAGCCCACTGTATTAAATAATTATTTACTAAGAACCCCACAGGCATCCAGGAGAGAGTGGAGAAAAAGCCAGACAGAGGAGAGAGAGAGAGGAGACAGGGAGAGACTGACTGTCCATTGTCCCCAAAGAGCTCACAAGAAAGAAGAAATAAGGATGCAAATGGAAGTTCTAGATAATAAAAAAAAAGGGGGGGAATGTCTGCACAGCACCGGAGGCCGTGCACCCCCAGAGCGAAGCCAAGACCATAGGACACATGGGGAACATGGGGGAGGCTTTCCCCTAGTAAGGGGAGCATTCTGACCAAAGTGCCACCAA
This sequence comes from Sigmodon hispidus, assembly GCA_004025045.1. NCBI lineage: Eukaryota > Metazoa > Chordata > Mammalia > Rodentia > Cricetidae > Sigmodon > Sigmodon hispidus. The sequence continues at coordinate 27,642 of PVIH01006909.1, forward strand.
TTTAAGGATGACTGGTCTGTGGGCTAAAGCACTGGAGAGGCTGTGGAGTATGGGAAGCAACACACACACAGCACACAGGTATAGCACACAGGCTGGATGTACACACACACACACACACACACACACACACACACACACACACACACACACGAGTGGGCAGTCACCCTCTGACCCACCCCTTGTGAGCTCTGTGTTGTTGCAGTCTGCAGAGCCAATGACATCCTGTATAAAAGTGACGGTCCCTGGAGCTGCTGGGAGGGGGCTGAGTTCATCTTTGGTTCTATCTGATCACCCATCCTGAACCAAGGTGCTCTGGGTACTTCAACCAGTTAACAGATGCGAGCCATTGTGGCAGCATAGACAATAATCAATAATCAACAAGGAAGCCACGGGCAAGGCAATGGTCCAGGGCAAGGGCAAGACATGAAGCTTGCTGGTGGGATCTGTGCTGCCAGGTTCAAAGCCCTAGAGTCCATATAAGTAATAAATAATAAAGACGGCAGTGGTTGGTGGAAAAGGTGTGAGATACTCCTGTTTGACAGTTAGGCCTTGAACTCACAGAATACAGAAAGATCTCTGTCTCTGGAGTTATGGGATTAAAGGTCACCCGGTCTTTCTGTGTGCTGGGATTAAAGGCATGAGTTACCACTCCCTGACCCTCCTGGATTGACTGTGGGTGGATTCGTTCTCTTATATTCCACACTGGTTTTATTAAATATATAACATTTCATCACAGGCACAGTGTGCAGTGACAAAGGGAATTCCTTGGTTTCGCTTCCAAAAGGAACGGTGGTGAAAGTTCCATACCACGTGACTCAGCCTGAGTCAGCAGGCCCAGAGACTAACAGCAAGCTTGTCTCGGGCCTGGAGCTGGGGGAGGCTGGGCTTGCGGCTGTAATAGGATGTAATAGGGGAGGGTCAGTAAGGTGCTGATCATTCAGCAGGAGCTGAGAGGCTACAGGTGTGTGGATGGTTGGGGACACAGCAATTGGAGGTTTTGTAATCTAACAGTTTGGATCCCCCTTCACATTAAAACTTGGCATGTGGAGGCGCATGCCTGTAATCCCGGCACAAGGCACAGGGGTCAAGAGTTCAGGTTATCAGCTACATGAAGAGTTAAGATCAGCCTGAACACATGAAGAACAGCTTAGGAAAGAGTGGTCGGGAAGTGTATAAGCCACCCTCAAGGCGGGAGGGAAGCACTGTCCAGGCTGCGGCCATCTTCAGGAGTTCATCTGGGCCTGTTGGCCAAAGGTTATCGGTAGCTGAGTCTTTTGATTGGTCCCTCCTGGTGGAGGGCTTGGAGGGTGGGGTGAGAGTCAGGAGGAGTATCAGCTGCTCTCTCTTCCAGTTGAATGCAGTTCTGTCCTAATTTCGCACAGCCTTTGGGTCTCAGGGAGAGGCTAGAGGGTGTAGGTGGAGAGGGATTAGGGAAGGGCCCTGTCTACACAGGCAGTGGAGAGTCATAAGCATGCCATGTGCAAACCCCCTGTGGTGTCCTGCCTGTAACCTTGAACCCACTGCTCTGTGAGAGAACCTAATAAACTCTTTGATTCCTCAGAATGACCCTGGCTGCAATCACTTCTTGGTTGTCATTGGGAGGTAGAATGAGGAGGTGGGGGCGTTTACTCCTCCCGAAGGGAAGGCATCTAGCCACAGAAGCAATCTCTATCTTAGGTGGGGGCAGAGAGACAGGACAGGGGACAATGTTAGAATGGCGAAGAGGACATGTTTGGAGTCTTTGAGAAGTTGCAGGAGGCCATCACACGGGGCTGAGAGCAAGGGAAGTGGTTAAGGGTGGGGACAGACGGGACTGTGTGTTCATTCCCAGCTTTATATGTCCTGGTGGAGACACTAGCTTCTCATGGAAAAGTTCCGCACACTGGCCATGGCTGAGCTGGGATCCCTCCAGCTGAAGAACCAGCCCACAGAGGTCAAGCACTAAATGACATTCACGACGATTCGGTGAGGTTGGGGATGCCTTGGAAGTGGATTATGGACTGGATATGGGAGACAAGGGACTTTCGGATGGTCCATCCTAAGAGCTCTGAGTGTTAACATATTCAAAGATGCCCTCAAAGTGGACCAGCATCACCCCCTCCCCACCCCAGCTGCCCCCAAGGAGGCTGAGGCATATGGCAGTTAAACAGTGTGTGTGAAGGACCATGTTTGCCGTACAGAGAGATGTTCTGTCTCCCCTCCCCTCTCCCCCTCCTCCTCGATCCTTTTCTTCCTCCACCATCATTATTTAGTTATTTGCTTAGCAAGTTTCTTCAGAAAGGACTAGGAGACTCCAATTCCCTTTGTCCCTTCACAGTCATGTGATCAGAGAAGAACCTACAAGACCTTTAGCAGAAGGAACCATGTCTACGGAGACTCCATATTTGAGCTCCAGGTGCAGTATGCAAGAGTGACCACAGTTTACATCGAGGAAGTCAGGGGTTTAACTTACCATCCGTTGGCTTCTTAGGAGTTGTGATCTCCCCACAGTAACATCGAAGGAAGTCGCTGACACAGAAACATCCTGAAGCTCAGTGTTCTTATCACAAATACTGGTTACCTGGTAGTGTTGTCCTCAGGGTACAAGGACCAGCCATCCCATTCCTCCAGAATGCGGAGTTAACTGGACAGAGATGAGCTGATTGCTTGAATGATATAAAACTGGGTATAAAAAGTACATTGGTTTTACATATAGTAGGTACTCTATACAAGCTGGTTATTGGGCTTGCACATAGTAGGTACTCTAGTCAAGGTGGTCATTGGTTTATTTCCTCAACAAATACTTAGCAAGCACCTACTATATACTAAATGTGGTTTGGTACAAAGAGGTGCAAAAATGGCTGCACCCTTGCCTTCTTTGATAGATTTTAAGGCATTTGATGAGCACTCAGACCAACTCCTTGGGGTTTGACCATTGTTGAAGGAATAGTGGAGAATGTATGGCTGGGTGCTGGAGAGGTGGTCTTGGGCATTTTTTTTAATCTGTCTTCTACAGATGCCAGCTGGGCAGCCCCAGGGACTAGGCAATGACTAGAGCAACCCCAGTTGCCTCTCAGTTTTGACTGAGGTCACCTTCAAATGTTTATCTGGGAGTGTTTCAACGTGGCCACTAGATGGCAGAATAGTACACTTGTGGGCAACAGAAACAATTTTTTTTTTTTTTTTTTTTTTTTTTTTTTTTTTTTTTTTTTTTTTTTTTTTTTTGGTAAATGTCAGACCTATTAGGAATTTTTCATGTTTACACATCAGAAGGCCTTGTCAGACACTAAGGATTTATATTTCTAGGAGTTTAGATTTTGAAATTGGTGGAGATGTAATTAGTTAGTCCAGGGATTCCAGTAAGGGTTGCATTGCTCTATCTCAGGTTGGTACCAAGGAGCACCGGACAGCAATGGGATTTACTGAATTGGGGGTTGCTTAGGAAAGAGACTTTCAATTGCAAAGCATTTCCCACATGTCAAGGTCTGCATCATTTCACTAATGTCTTACCCATTCATTTTTTTTTTTTTTTTTAAACTTTATTTATTTATTTGCCTTGGTGTTTGCCTGGAACTGGAACTACAGACAGTTGTTAGCTGCCATGTGGGTGCTGGGAATCGAACCAGGGTCCTCTGGAAGAGCAGACAGGGCTCTTAACCACTGAGCCATCTCTCCAGCCCCCCCATTCATTTTTTATTGAACATATATTGCTGTTTTCTGGGCATTCACTTAGGGCCAATGAACTAGCAAACACAGAAACAATGGTGGTTATTGATAAATGCTAACAAAATTAAGCCGAGCAAGAGGTTAGAGAATAGTGAGAAACCTCTGTTATATTATTATAAATATTATACATTATCTACCCAAAAAAGTTCTTTGCTTTCAATTTCTTGAAGTTTTCTTTTTTTAGAACAAGACCCCAATCTAGAAACATATTTCATAATTCCAGAGAAATCCTTTAGAAATGATCTTGGTGTTTTCTTTGCTTTTCTGGTCTGAATCCTATTTTATCTTTTGTCCCCTTGAAATTTTTAAGTCTGAAAATGTATTTAGATTCCTATCCCATTTGATTGACACTTGGAGCTGGTACAGGATTCCAGTTGCAGGTGGTTCTTGGGAATTTTGAGAGAATCCTTCCTTGTCTTTCAGCTTCTGATGATGCTGTTATAAGCCCAGGCCGGTCTCAGTATTTAATATTCTATGCTCAACAAAATGCCTGACAAAAGGCAACATATGTGAAGAAAGGTTTGTTTCTGGCTCACAGTTTGAAAGAACAGTCCGCCGTGATGGGGAAGGTGTGGCAGCAAGAGCCTTAGACGGGGAGATGAACTCTGATGGGCAGGTTGCTTTTTCCAGCCCCAGGGATGCTGCCAACATCCTGGTTGGTTCTTCCCTCAGTTAAGTGTTCTCATGGACACAACGGGTGTGTTAGCAGTGAAGATTAATACAGGTTGTTTGTCCTTTATCCAAAATGCTAGAGATTCTTTTTTTAATTTTTTAAATTTATTTTTATTTTATGTACATTGATGTTTTGCCTGCATGTGTGTCTGTGTGAGGGTGTCAGACCCCCAGAACTGGAGCTGCAGACAGTTGGGAGCTGCATGTGGGTTCTGGGAATTGAACCCAGGTCCTCCAGAAGAGCAGCCAGTGCTCTCAACTGATGAGCTGTCTCTCCAGCACCAATGCTTAAGTTTCTTATAATAATATTTTATTTAAATTAGAAACAGACTGTTTGGATTTGAGAGTCTTCATCAATTTGGAGAATTTGTGTATACAGAATGAGATATCTTGAGGTGGGAATTCCTTTATGTTTCCTATACAGTTTATGCACATAAGTATTTTAAAGTATTTATTTACTTTTGAGATGATATCTCACTGTATAGACCAGGCAAGCCTGGAACTCACAGAGTTCAGCTCCTGTCTCAGCTCTTGAGTGTAGAGATTAAAGGTGTACTTCACCATGCCCAGCTCCATAAATAGCCATCTCCAACCCTGAGAGTCAATATATAGTATTTTTTTATTGCCACCTGAAGTCAGGTGTGGAATTTTCTACTTGCAGCCTTATATTCGCAGCCAAGAACTTTCAGATATTTAAGAATTTTAGATTTGAGGCTTTGGATTAGGGACACTCAACCTATAATTTGAAATTTCATAGTGATGTGTCTGGTTGTCATTTTCGTTTGTTGTGCTGGATGTTTACAGGGACTTGCAGATGGAGAACACATGTCCTTTGACTGTCAGAACTTGTGACTGATTATTTTCAATTCTCCCTTCCATCCCTTGCTGCTACAGAAGTATTGTCTCAGTGAGAACTCTCCTTGACCAGCCTCGGGCCCTCCTACCCCACATCTGTCTTTCTAGTTCCTGTATTCCGTTTGCTTTGAGATTGCCTCAACTATGTTTCAGGCTTTCTCATGGATTTTTTTTTTTAATTTCTGCCACCATGCCTTTAATATAAATGGTCTTTTAAATTCTGACTTGAAATCTGGGTGTGGTTCTGCTCACCCAAAATGCCAGCCCTTGCAAGGTGGTGGCAAGAGGTTCAGAGGCTCAATGTCTCTTCATCTGTATATCTAGTCTGAGGCTAGCCTGGCCTATAAAACCCTGGATAAATAGATAGATAGACAGACAGACAGATTGATTAGATAGATACAGGGAGATGGATGGATGGATGGATAGGTAGGTAGATAGATAAATACGGGAAGGCAGGCTGGCAGACAGATAGGAGTGGGTAAATTAAGTATTTCGGAGAAAGAGGCAGGAAGATCTCCTTAAGTTCAAGGCCAGACTAGGCTACAAAATGAGTTCTACATAATCCAGATTGATATATCAGGATCCAGTCTCAAAAAAAAAAAAAAAAAAACAAAACCACACACACACACACACACGTTAATTAATCTGAATTATTTGTTAAAATACCCAGAAATATTTCATGATTGCAACATTTTATAACAGATACTGATATTTTTTGCATCTTTCATCCTGAATAGAATGTTTCCCCAAAACTGTTTTTTTTTTTAAATATCTTTTCTGATATGCTTGTTCCTAGTATATTTTCCAACAGCATATGCCATCAAATGTCTGGGACCCTTGTCTGGGCTTGTGTTTAGGAGTTAAGGACAAGAACCCATCACCAGCTCTAGGCACCGACTCGTGCCTTCGTTAAAGGAAGTGAAGGGATGAGAGTGTCCTGTAGAACTTGAAAGGCACTGTTGGCACGAGGAAGAACTTGAGCCTTAGGCAGCTCCTCCATCCACAGTGTGATGGCTGCTCATGCTTGTCAATTGATTACGTTAGAAACTAACTGAAACCCAAACTGCTGGGCACATCTGTGAGGGATTTTTCTTAGTTGGATCATTTGAAGTGGGAAGATTCACCTTTATTCTGGGCCACACATTCTAGTGACAGCCTGTATAAAGGGCATGGAGAAAGGGTACACTCGCTCTTTGCCTGCTTGCCTTCTCTGTCACTGACAGGTCCATTCCTTCACTGGCATTACAGCCTACTTCTTTGGTATATATTGAAGACCACCTGAGACATCCAGCCTCATGGACCAAATAACTATTGGCTTCTTGGACTTTCCGTCAGGAGATAACCATGGTTGGACTAGCTGGACCACAGCCTTTGACCGGCTCTAATAAGTGTGTGTTAGGTCTGTTGTTTCTCTATAGAACCCTGTCTCTGGTCACAGACAGAGGACAGCGGATGTTGTAGGTGGTGTCTTCAGTGAAGGCAGACCGGTACCACCTCCGAGGGTCTTCTCCTCCTGCCTCCCATTAGCAGGAAGCATGAGAACAGGGGGCTCCTTGGCCAGTCAGGCAGACCAGCTTCCTGGCAAAAGCCATCAGCTAGAGCTGGGCAGGTGGACCTAGAAAGGCCATGGGGAGTCCAGAGCCAAGCACCAGCAGGGAATGTGGTGGCCTTGCTGCAACCAGCTTAACACCCAGGGAGAATCAGAATACTGCAGAAAGGGGAGGGGCCTGAGAGGGTCAGTCAGCATTGGAGGATACAGGCCCTAACCATAGAGCTTTGTGTCCACTAGAGCAGAATTCACCTCAGCATCACAGTTTCTGATTCTCCAGACAGACACAAAGGTCTAGAAATAATGGGAGCAGAAACACTGAGAAGTGAGGACCATGACATGACCGTGGATATGACCTTGATGGATTCATCAGCAGCCCTTGCTGCCTCCGCTGCCTTGGGTCACTTCCTTCAGAGAACCCTGTTCACATTTCATATCCTGCTAAGCAGCTGACATTAGCCAGCTCTTGGTCTCTGGGGTAGAACAATTATCTTTTTTTCTTATAATACTGTTTTATTTTAATTAGAATATAATTACATCATTTCTCCCTTTCCCTTTCTCCCTCCTGCCCCTCCAGGGTCCTCTGTCTTAGTCAGTGTTCTATTGCTGTGAAGAGACACCATGACCACAGCAATTCTTATAAAGGAAAGCATCTCATTGGGGCTTACCTACATTCAGAGGTTAGATCCATTATCATGGCAGGAAGCATGGCTGTACACAAGCAGATATAGTACTGGAGAGGTAGCTGGGAGATCTACATCAGATTAGCAGGCAGCAGGAAGAGAAAGAGACACCCAGACTGGCTTGAGCATTTGAAGCTCCAAAGCCTAGCCCCACCCCCAATCCCTGTGACACACTTCCTCCAAGGCCCTCCTCCTGATCCCTGCCAAACTGCACCACTTCCTAATGACCAAGCATGCAAATCGATAAGCCTATGGAGGCCATTCCTATTCAAACCACATCAGCCCCCTTTACTTACTCCAAACCTATGACCTTTTCCACTCATTCTTATTGCATATGTACATAAATATGTAATGTAACCTGCTGCAGCTATTTCCTGTTGCTTATTCATAGGTGATTTGATGGTTAACCACTTGATATTGGATAACCAATTAGGGGGGCTCATCTCTGGGGAAGACTATTTCCCCCTGTCTCGGCAGTCATTAGCTACCTGTAGTTCTTTGTCTAGGTGTGGAGCCCCTTGAGATGACCCCTTCCATGCTAGCTTGCGTATTAATCTGTCTTTGTCATGCCTGGTTTAGGCAGTCATGTTGTTGACACATCGTGAGTGAAGCTTCCCTGCCATTTGTAGAAGGCACAATCTCACTGCACTCTGACTCCTGATTCGTTTCCACGCTACCCTCTTTTCTTTGTTCCCTTAGCCTGAGGTGTAGGAGCTGTGTTGTAAATGTATATGCTAGGGCTGGATACATGATTGGTTCCCTACATTTTGACCAGTTGTGGCCTTCTGGAATTGTCTTTTTCTGCCGCAAACAGAGACTTTTTTGATGAGGGACAAGAATATAAGTAAGTAGAATAAATACATTTAGGTATTACACTGTTCACTTAGAACAGTTCTGTTGTTTTGAGACAGGCTGTCACCGTGTGGCCCTGGATGTCCTGAAACTTACCATGTAGACCAGGCTGGTTGTGAACTCACAGATCCACTGCCTCTGCCTCCCAAGTGTTGAGATTAAAGTGCTTGCCCAGCTGGCCTGGCTGCTTAGGGCTTAAGGAGCCACCATAGAAACAGTTTTCTTTGGATGGTTTGTCCTGAAAGAGGAGTTGGATTTAGGTTGGGAGACCATGGCTTCTCTGTGAGGCCCACGGGAACTTTGTTCTTATCTCTGGTTACGCTGCCAAGTGACTTTTGAACATCACATATCTTCTTTCTGATTTGGATGTAAGTTTTGAAAACAACAACCCTGTGGATGGTGACATACTTCTACGATCCCAGCATTCCAGAGGCTGAGGTGGGAGTCCCAGCAAGACCTTGTCCCAGTCAGTCAATAGATAGGTAGGTAGGTGATAGAGAAAGAAAGGAAGGAAGAAAGAAAGAAAGGAAGGAAAAAAGAAAGAAAGAGGAAGAAAGAGAGAGAGAGAGAAAGAAGAAAGGTAGATGATAGCAGATATATATATATAGATAGGTAGGTAGGTAGATAGGTTCTTGCCATTGAATCGACAACCTGAATCTGACCCCCCAGAATCCTCACTGTGAAGAGAACTGACTCCCAGAAATTGACCTCAGATCTCCACACACAACACATACACATACATATACACAAATATATAAAAAATTAAAAATGAAGGCTAGCATGTTGTCAAAACAATCATTAAAATACTTTATTGCATATGGCCTGAACCATAAGATGTTTAGTATTAAAATGAGAGAGACTGAGAATTAGAAAAAATACCTTACAATAAAACAAATAGCTGACTGATTTCCAGAAAAAAAGAGTTATCATCTCCCCCCCACCTTAATCTGTGAAACAAACACTTTCAAGAACAAAGGACGGGAATAATCACAATAGCTGTGACCAGAACAAAACCATCTATCCTGATCTCTCCGAATAACTGGGGCTTTTGTTCTCATTCTATTGTAAATAATGATAATGTTAATAACAACTAGGCAGTGACCTTTGTGAGAAATGTGAAAGGGTTTTTCAATTAAAAGATAATTTTGAGGGCAAGGGTTTTATTAATAGATGATAATAACCATATTAGTCAAATTAGTGAATTCGCGTCCAGTAGGTATCCAGTGAGTCATAGTTCTGTAGTGTAAGAATTACCCCGGTTTCCCACAAATTAAGGTGCTTCGAAGTGGGATTTTGTGAAAACCAGCTGAGGTGAAGGCTCACTATCACACAAAAGAGGTGATTATGTCAGCAATGGCTGCCAGGACTGAGCACACCTTGCTGGCATTCACTAACTCACTCCTCCCACAGCGCTGGAGTTGGCTGCTACTGGGTTTTACTAATAGAGCTCAGGCACAGTGTTTTGGGCATTCCACTCTGCGTGCTAAAGTCTCAGAGAATTTTTCTCACCAGTTATTTAAAGCAAATCTAAGGTGTGCTTTTAGGAAGGGGTACCACTCAGGTGTAACTCAGGAAGGACCTAGATTATGAAATTAAAAAAAATGAACAGGAAAGATGGACTTGTGCATTGACGTGTAACGTTAATACAAGGCAGACAAGTGTCTTGCAAGGCTTTCCCGACTTGCTGAAGGACTTTGTTTAGGGGTGAAGAATTCTAAATTTACATGAATGAATGAACAAGAGTGAGGGAGGACGTTCTTGGGATCACCAGGGCTGGAGGGTGCAGAGGACCAACTTGGTTCCTAGCACCCCACACCCACGTAGGTGGCTCACAACAGCCTCTCACTCCACTCCATGAGGTCTGATGCCCTATTCTGGATTCCAAATGGGCACCACACTCACATACGGGTTTTGTTTGCTTGTTTCTTTGTTTGTTTGTTTTGGACAGGGTCTCTCTCCATAGACCTAGATATCTTGGAGCTCATAATGTAGACCATGCTGGCCTAGAACTCACAGAGATTCACCTGCCTCTAGAGTGAAGAGATTAAAGGTGAGATCCACCATGCCTGATTCCTACACATTATTTTAAAATAATAATAATAAATCCTTTACAATAGGAAAGAAGAGCTTTGAGGAAAGATTATTCTGTAAGGTCAAGGGCCATGAGGAATTGGGATCTTTATCCCCTTTGGGGGCAAAGTCTGTTGGTTTCATGCGTGAGAAAAGACACACACTACCAGATGCCATACTAGAGTTAATTCAAGGGAGTTGCCGAGTGGATTCAAGGGAGAGAAGCAGAGGACATAAAGAGGCTGTCTTTCCTGTGTCTCCTTTTAAGAGAACAGGTGGGCACAGATTTATGTAGCCATGCCTAGGGCCGTGCCCTCCATATGTATTTGGCATACATCTACTGTATTGGGTTTACCATGTGACTGCTATGTGCCAGGAATCCTTACGAGGTTGGCCAGTCCCAACTTCACAATGCTGGTGGAAGACACCACACGTGCCAGGGGCTGAATTAATGAGAGGCTGGAGATCAGGAACCAGATCTTCCTTAATGAGCATGTGCATGCCAGCTCATGGTAGCAGGGAGACACTACCTCTGTGCTCAAGGCTATTTGCTGTGGTATCTTCCTTAAAAAAATAATCTGGAATGCAGAGACTTTCAGCTCAACCACTGTGCACACATGTGGGTGAGACCCAAAGACAATTGTCAGAGGGAAGATATCAAAACAGACCCATGTGAAGCCAGCACTGGGGAGGCTGAGGGTGTTCAGTTGAAGGCCAACCCGGGCTACATAGTGAGATCTTCCTGGAAGGGAGGGAGGGGAAGGAGACCCTAGTTATATAGGCATTTAAAATATAATAAAGCTGTTATCTCAAGTCAATTAAACAAAACATGAACTGTTAGATTTTTCAACAAATGATGATAGGAAAATAGAGCAATTCTATGTAGAAAAATTAAATTGGATTCAAGTGTTACTCAGAATGAGTTCCAAATGAAGCAAAGATTTAAATATTTTGAAGAATGAAGCAATGTGAAATTATGCACAACAGAGCAGTAATTATATATACCATGCCACTGGGGAACAGTGGGGGAATTTATCTCGATAAAGAATGCCCTCAGTTTTTTTTTTCCTTTTTCAATTTCTTTGTGTGTGTTCGCTATGTTCATGTGTATGTGTATGTATGTTTCACATGTTTATGGGCACCTGTGGGTGTGGGTTCACATGTGTGCATGTATGTGTATGTACAAATATGAGGCTCAATATATATGTCAGGAGTCTCCCCCAATCACCCGTCTACTTTATTCAGAGACAAGGTCTGTCAAACCCACAGCTCACCCATATGACTAGCCTGGCTAGCTAGCTTACTCTGAAATTCTCTGTGTATTAGTTACTTTTCTGTTGCTGTGAGAACACACCATGATGTACAAGTTTATTCCGGCTTGTGGTTCAGGAAGGATGACAGTCTGTCATGGCAGAGGAACATAGCAGCAAACCCCAGGCATGGCAGAGGAGCAGGAGAGCTACTTCCAACACAGACACAAGCAAACAGGAAGTGACACAAAGCTTTACTCTCAAATACGGCCCCAGCAGGTCAGACAGCGCCCACTGGAGACCAAGTGTCCAAATGCTGAGCCTCTGGTGGATATTTTTCATTTAAATGACCACACTCCACTTCAGCCTTCCACACAGCTTTCCCAGAGGATCTGGGGATTTGAACTCCATATGGCAAACACTTCTGACCCATCTCCCCAGCCCTGAAATGAGCTAGGGAGCTAATAGAACAATGAATAACAGAGACAGGACAGATTGAAAAGGGCTGAAATGATTGGCAGGTGCTAAGACCCGCTGGTGAAAGCCTAATGAACGTGATGGCTAATTTGTTGTCATTCAAGAGTAACCTTTAAACTAGTTAAAGCATATCTGCCATCATGTGTGTGTGTGTGTGTGTGATCATCCAGAGAGTTTTGAAGCCTTAAAGACAGGACTCTCCTAAGGAAAGAATTCACCCCCAGACTAAATTCACTGGCCTCTGACTGTGGCAGTCCTCCTGAGATTACACATTAGTTTAAGAATTGCTGGTGCCGGTGGTGGTGGCACATGCTTTTAATTCCAGCACTTGGGAGGGAGAAGCAGGTGGATCTCTGTGAGTTTGAGGCTAACCTGGTCTACAAAGCCAGTTCCAAGACAGCCAGGGCTCTTACACAGTGAAACTCTGTCTGGAAAGACAAACAAACAAAACACCAAAAATAAACAAACAAGAATTGCTGGGTTTGTTCTTTTTATTACTTATCACCTCTTTGTGGTGGTGGAACTTGAACCCAGGGCATTTGCATGCTAAGGAAGCCCTCTAATACTGAGCAACATCCCCATATGGATTAACCTCTGATCCCCCACCCCACCCCACCCCACCCCACTCTTGTATTTTTCCCACTTACTCTCTCATTCCCTGAATTCTTAAAGTTCTCCTGGCAACGTTGAACCTAGAGCAAAGGGACCTCTGTAGTGGGGAGACCCTGGGGGCACTCAATTCACCAAGCAATCAGAGTGACATTGGCTCCTGGTGTCAGGGCCTGCTAAGGGAGTGGGATCATTTAGGCAGAAATCACGCCCTGAGTGAGCAACCAGATCTGCTCAAGAGGAAAGGCAGACAGAGCAAGATGAGGAGGCTGTGTACAAAGGAATAGCTCATATTCTTCAGGCTGACAACTGATTCTAACAAAGAGGAAATAAAAGACAGGTCAACTAAATACAAGGCCAGATTCTGAATCAAGGGAAAATAATTATAAATGCCACCAGCAGAAAATTAGTTAGGTAACAGCATACCATTATCACTGTAAAATCTTCTGACTTCTGCTATAGTTAAGAAAATGTCCTTGTTCTTAGATAAAGGTCTCTCTCTTTTTTTTTCCCCCCAATGGCAAAAATACAAATGTGTCCAGATGTAGAGCACATCTGTAACCCTGACACCCAGAAAGCTAAGGTAGAAGAATTATGAATTGAAGGCCAGCCTGTGCTATATAGTGAATTCAAGGCCAACCCAGCCCAAGGCTATAAAGTAGGCTGGAAACCATTCTGTTTACCTAACAGGACCATGATACTCTCTCTGTCTCTGTCTCTCTCTCTTTTTCTCTCTCCTGAACTTAAAAGATAGAATAATTAGTGAGGATACCAGGTCATTGACAAAATTCAAGAAGCGAGACCACATTAGTCCTGGTTACAGAACACATTCTCAAGTGTTTCCATTACACTGGAATATCTGTTCGTGTTTGGATTACAGTTAGACACAGTAAGTCTTCACAGTGTTCCTTACTGAGTAACTGTTGTCACTACATGCATAGTTCATGGTAACCTACAGGCATGAGATCAGGATGTCCACAGGGATAATGTGGTCGACTGCTTCAGTGTCCAAAGATGAGCCTGACTGTGAAGCTGATTCACAGACACTGGCCAGTCACCAAGGTCACGCTGGACTGCCCTGTGGTTTATCTGTTACCAGATGTTTGCAGGAAGACAGGGAGTAGTTCAGCCCTACTCCAGGTGAGACCTGAATCCTTTGGGTTCCTAGATTTGGTCCTCACTGTGAGGCCATAGAGGTACAGTCTGTCCTGTGTCAACCCTTAGAGAGCTAGCCACTGGTAAGTTTTCATTAAAGGAATGATGCTGTGTGTGTCTGATGGCATGTTTAGTGGATTGGGGTCCTGTTGATATTACTCATGGGGTAGCCTTATAGACATCTGCAGTGACCTATAAGGGACAGGGGCTTTGTTCTCTCTCTCTCTCTCTCTCTCTCTCTCTCTCTCTCTCTCTCTCCCCCCCCCCCTCCCCGTAGGTGCACTTGTGTATCCCACATGCACATAGAGACCGAAAAGCAACCTCCATTCTTCAGGGCCATCATCTTTTCTTCAGATACAGATTTTTCACTGGGATATGACACTTGTTGATCAGGCTACACTGACTGGCCAGCCAATCTCTGAGATTGTCCCATGTCTGTCCTCCTGACCCTGGGATTACAAGTACCATGCTTAGGATTTTATGTGGGTGCTGGGATCAAGCTCAAGCAGTTCTCATGCAGAGGTATCTCCCCAGCCCATACTCCTTTTATGAGACAGGGACTCATGTGACCCAGGCTAGCCTGTCTTCTGCCTCCCAAATGCTAGGATTACAATTATGAACTACCATGCTCCACATCCAGATAGGAGGTGTAATTTACAATCAATTGATTTAAGAGACTTTGCTTTCTTTTTGTCTGCCTGCCTCCCACCCTCCCTCCCTTCCTTTCTTTTCTGAGACAGATTCTCACTATGTAACTCTGGCTGACCTAAGTGGACCAGGATGGCTTCAGACTCACAAGGACCCTTCTGCTTCTGCCTGTGGCATTCTGAGATTAAAGGTGTTGTCAACACACCCATTTTAAGATCCTTTTAACCAGAAGCTGTCTGGGTTTCCAGGAGAGAGCTCTGTACCTGATACTCACTCCTGCTGCTTCCTGTGCTCTGCTAGATGACACCCTGGAGAGCAGGGCTGGTGTCAGACTCCCAGGCTGCCCAGCACTCAGCTCTGAGTCACCACCTGACATTTGGGTGTGGGCTTGTTTTCCATTATACCGGCCTTATCTGGTGGGTCAGGACCAGCCATGGAGGGATGCACTATGGTTCTTTGGGAAGAGGCAAAGGCAGACAAAAGCCTTCAGGCCAGAGAGCTACTCTGGGAAGGGTGAGAATCCTGAGCTATAATGGGAGTGGAACAAGGTCATTTGAAGAGGAACCTTGCTCACTCTCTTTCCCCAGTAACATCCACACCAGGCTTGCCAGCCATGCTGACAGATTTTCATCTGAGCATCTGAGTCCTCCTGAGGCTCCAGTCAGGGCAAATGAAAGAGAAACAAAAACAAACAAACAAAAAACCAAAACCAAGAAGCAAAAGAACTGAGAAGATGGCTTGGTAGGAAAGAGAACCCACCTCCAAGCCTGAGGACCTGAGTTCAGTCCCCAGAACCTGCCTGAGAGTTGTCCTGTGGTCTCTACATGGGCACCATGGTGTGTACACACACATACACACACACACCACACACACACATCACATACCACACACATATACACAAACCACACACACATATACACACATATACATACCACACACACGTATCATACGCACAACACATACACATCACACACACACCACACACACATACACACACACATACATACACATACCACACACATATACACAAACCACACACACATATACATACCACACACACATACATACACACATATACATACACATACCACACACATGTATCATACACACAACACATACACACCACACACACACCACACACATATACACATACACATATACATAAACCACACACACATACATACACACATATACATACACATACCACACACACATGTATCATACACACAACACATACACACCACACACATATACACACACATATACACAAACCACACATACATACACACACATATACATACACATACCACACACACACATATCACACATACAACACATACACATCACATATACACCACACACATATACACAAACCATGCACACACATACACACATATCACACACACATATACATACACCACACACATCACACACACAACACATACACATCACACACACCACATACATATACACACACCACACATACCACATACACATATACACATATACACACACTACACACACATACCATCACACACACACATACAACACACATACACATCACACACACAACACATACATCACACATATACACACACACACCATACACACATACCATACACACCACACATACATACATCACACATACTATACACACACACACATGCACACACAGAGTGGGCACAGATTCTATTTTCAAGTCAACCCTCAGGATAGAGAGACATTATAATTAGTGAGCCGGTACGCTCCTCCTAAGTGCTGAGCACAGGGACATGCTGCCTAAGGAGCCAGGCCCATCCCTTCCCAGGAACCTGCAGACCAGATTGACAGGGCTTGTGGATGATTCTGCTGTAAAGACGTGGCTCCTGAGTCTAGGAAGAAACATGTTTGAGTTGTAACAGTAACGAGTGTCTTATTTAACCACCAGAAGAACATGTGTGTCTGGGAAGAGTGGAGAAAACCTTTCTCTCTCCCTCTAACTAGCAGTGATCCATCTGAGTGCTGAGATGAGGAACCTCCCTCACTTTCAACCAAAGGATAACACTTCTTTGCTATTGGTACTTTGTGTGTGTGTGTGTGTGTGTGTGTGTGTGTGTGTGTGTAAGAAGAACACTGGGTACACTTCCTCAGACACTGCTCTTTTAGACAATGTCTCCCCCTGGCCTGGAACTGATTAGACCGGGCTGGTTGGCCAGTGTCCCCAGGGATCCACCAGACTCCACCTCTCCTTCTTTAATCTTATTGCCCACAATACTTTACAGAGCTGAGATTTCTCCATGACCAAGGGTGAATGTTGCCCACATGCGTGCCTTTGTCTCCAACCTATAAAGCCAAGTCGATGGAAAAATTTCTGAGACTTGTGACACTCTGGGTGGCATCAGACCCACATCACCCAGAGAGCTTTGAGACCCCACCACACTTTACAGAACTCCAGATATCCTGAGATGCTTCCTCCCATCATGCCTGGGATCTTCCCTGAGTCACAGCCCCAGGACCCTCCTGAATGGAAACTCTCTCACCTTCTGCATGCTTTCTCTTTTTTTTTTTAAGTAAATTTTTTGTATTTAAAAAGTATTTCTTCCAATGCCCATTACAGCTGCCCCTCCCTCCCCTCTCCCAGTCCTCCCTCAGTGCTAGCCAGGGACATCTTGTGGGTTCTTGGATGTCTCCCTAGCCCCACAGTGGCTCCCTCTATCAAACATCCATCCCTTAGTTCTCCCCATCTGCTGCTCCTCCCACTCAACCATCTCATTCTCTATGATCTCTTCCCGCCTCCTCTTGCTTGCTCCCTGTATGATCCCAGTCTACTCAGGAGAGCTTCCCTATTTCCCCTTCCCGGGGTGGGGGTGGGGTCCATGGATGTCTCTCTTAAGTTCCTCCTGTTACCTAGATGCTTGGGGTTTGTGGATTGTAGCCTGGGTATCCTTTGCTTTATGTCTAAAATCTACTTATGAGTGAGTACACACCATGCCTACCTTTCTAAATCTGTGTTACTTCATTCAGGATAATACTCTCCAGATTTATCCATTTGCCTGCAAATTTCAGGATGTCTTTTTTTTTTTTTTCTGCTGAGTAGTACTCCATTGTGTAAATGTACCACAATGTTTTAATCCATTCTTCAGTTGAGGGACATCTAGGTTGCTTCCAGGTTCTGGCTATTATGAATAATGCTGCTATGAACATAGTTAAACTAATGCCCTTGGGTAAGAATGTGCATTTTTAGGGTATATGCCCAATAGTGGTATTACTGGATTAGTGGGTAGATTGATTTTCAGTTTCCTGAGAAACTGCCATACTGATTTCCAAAGTGGCTGTCCAAGTTTATATTCCCATCAACAATGGAGGAGTGTTCCCCTTGCTCCTCATCCTCTCCAGCATAGGCTGTCATCTGGGTTTTTGATCTTAGCCATTCTGACAGGTGTAAGGTGGTATCTCAGAGTTGTTTTGATTTGCATTTCTCTGATGACTAAAGATGTTGAACAGTTCTTTAACTGTCTTTCAGCCATTTGGAGTTCTCCTGTTGAGAATTCCCTATTTAGCTCTGAACCCCATTTTTAAATTGGATCAAAAATGTATTTTTTTGGCTTCTAGTTTCTCAGCTTCATATGGAAAAACAAACAAACAAGAAAATCCAGGATTGCCCAAAAAAAATCTGTTCAATAATAGAACTTCAAGAAGCATCAACCATTCCTGACTTCAAGCTCTACTATAGAGCTACAGTAATTAAAAAAAAAAAAACAGCTTGGTACTGGCATAAAAACAGACTTGTGGATCAATAAAATCAAATTGAAGACCCCAACATTAACCCATACACCTATGAACATCTGATTTTTTACAAAGAGGCTAAAAATATACAATGGAAAAAAACATCTTCAACAGATGGTGCTGGCATAACTGGATAGTGGTACATAGAAGATGCAAATAGATCCATATCTATTGCTCTGCATAAAACTCAAGTCCAGGTGGGTCAAAGACCTCAACATAAGTCCAGTTACACTGAACTTGATAGAAAAGAAAGTGGGAAATACCCTTGATCTCATTGGCACAGGCGACCACTTTTAAATATAACACCAGTAGCACAGATACTAACAATTAATAGATGGGACCTTCTGAAACTGAGAAGCTTCTGTAAGGCAAAGAACATGATCAATAAGATAAAACAACAGCTTACAGAATGGGAAAAGATCTTCACCAACCCTACATCTGACAGAGGACTGATCTCTAAAATATAGAGAACTCAAGAGACTAGAGCCCCTCCCCAACCAAATAATATGTGTGCTTCCCTTTTAGAGACCTGCATCACGGGAAAAATGTTGTGATCTCAGTCCCACCTTCATCATTTGCTTTATGCACCCCTCACCAAGACTTGTATCTGGACTCAGGTATTTGAAAAGAGAAGCTAATGACTGAAGAAAGGTGGAGAAGAAAGAAGTCACCCAGAGGAAGAAGAGGTAAGTGATAGAGACCCTGGAGAGAGGTCTTCTGGAATACTCATGGGCTGTGCATTCTGCAGCAAGGTCACCAACATACAAGGGCAGAGTTCACCCAGTGCAAGTGAAACCAGGTGAGACTCAGCCTGTCTGTCTGTCCTTGTTTCCTCATAATTTGATAATAGGACAGGAACCCTCCCACACTTGCTCTTCACCTGAGTCTTGGTAGTCCCCAGTCTCTGGTTATTTTTTAACAGACTCCTGAAGTAATAAGATCAAAGCCAAGAGTCCAAAGCTAGTTGAGCCCCTATGAACAGAGATCCGGAGACAGTCTGCTGTTACCTGTATGAATTCAGCAACCAGAAGGCTGAGTAACTGCCCCTCCAATGGGCAGAACTAGATAGATAACCAGCAACTCCTCAGACTCCTTTCCCAACTTTGAACCAACCAGAGAAATATGCCTACAGTGGATGCTAAGCTGTCCACTGTCCCCCTGTAGACCTCTTACCCAAGTGACATTCAACTGGATTTCATTTTAGGACCTTTTTTGAGTCAGAAAGAATGCTTTCAGGAAGCTGTGCATTATCAATTTCTCATGGTTTCCATTATCTCCTAGCCTCTCTTAGTTGAATTATAATGTCCAAGTCCATTATCAGCCCTGGGAGGCTTTCCCAGCCGTATTCATTTTGAACTGTCAGATATCACATCCACGATTTTTCACTTCCTGTTCTATTTTGTGCTTGCTCATCTCTCTGCTTTCCAGCTACTTCTGAACCTTAGTCTAGCATATAAAGCTTTGGTGCAATTAAAACTCCATCAGGGAGAAAACCCATGCAAGACAGAGCTGTGGTGTGCTTGCTAATGGAGGCTGAGACATGTAGAGCACAGCGTTCTTTTCATTAGAGGCTCTGAGAAAGGAAAAATAACCCCCTTTGACCCCCCTGCCAGGAAATTTCTCAGCACACTCAGTGGCCTAATGAAATGAAGATGTCCCAGAAAGGACAATTTTACCGGTTAAAAAGCAGTTCATTGAAACAGTCTTTTATAAGAAGAGTCAGGGTAGTTTTATATATTTATATATAAAGCTTCCCAGGCTAGGTCATATTTCCTTCGCATTCAAAGCTGTGTGTCCTCATTGACTCAAAACTGCATGATTAATAGGAAAGTGTGGGGAAGGCTTGTCCCTGGGCTGTCACAATGTCCTGTAAAAAAATGGCTAACTGTGCCTGACTCCAACTCTGCCTTCTTGATGGCTCTTCAGCACAGTGCAAAAAAATATGGTGCAATTTCCAGTGGCTCACACCTCTAATCCCAGAACTTGGGGTGGGGGTAATGGGGGTGCTGGGGGTACTAAGGCAGAGAGCCCGTTGCAAGTTTGGAGCCAGCCTGAGCCACATTGTGAGACTCTAAAAACAAACAAACCCATGCTGGGGTGATAGCTCTGTTGATAAAATACACAAAGACATGTGTTTAATGCCCAGAACTAGTTTTTAAAGCCATAAATGGCCTGTTTGTAATCACTACAACTGAGAAGAGGGAATAGATGGATCCCTGGTGCTGTCTGACAGACAGAGAGCTGAACCTGATGTGTGAGCCCTAGGCCAGTGAGAGACCCAGGAAAAACAAAAACAAAAAAAAGGTAGAAGCCACCTGAGAAATGATACATGCACACTTGCACTCATGCACACACACACACACACACATGCACACACGTGCACAATGCACACATGCACTCATACACAGACACGCACATGCACACATGCACACACTCAGAGTGTAGATGTCTCTTCTAGCACTTTCATAGTAGGAACAGTACCAGCAGATATATAATACAATAGCTGCCTGTACATCAGCCAGAACAGGAAAGCTTCCAGCAGGGAATGTTTTCCACCCCGACAGTTTCTCAAGAACAATCTCACACATCAGGAAGCATCATCAAAGCTTTATTTTAGTTTTTCATGGTACACTGAGATCTTCACAGGATGTCCTAGGACTCAGGACCCCTCCATTTGGCTTTAGTGACTCTCCCAGAGCTCAGGATATGAACTGAAATTCTGCCTAAAATGTCAAGTTCTGCCTAAAGGTGAACTCTGGTGCTGATTTTCCTTCTCATAATCATTGTTATATAAAACATGCTGTCTGTGGGTCTCTCTTTCCGTGAGGAGTGGACACAGAACCTCATGCATAGTAGATAGGCTCTCTACCCCTGAGCTATAGCCCCAGCCCTGTGATCCTTATGATTGAGTGGAGCCTTGCTTTCTCCCTGGACTTGGATTCACTGCTAGCTCTGTTCTGTGCAGCCTCGGGAACCACCTGACCCCATTGGTTGGAATTCCTAAATTCCAAGCTCTCATCTACTGAAACATACTTCTTCCACGGGCCTCAGTTCCTCAAGGTAACCAAAGTGGCTTTCCTGTGCCAATCTGCACATGAAATAGCCTCACAGGACACCCAAGAGTCAGCTTCACAAGGCTCAGAGGACAATGACATTTGCTTGTCTAGTCCAGTGCTTAGCAAGTGTGGTCTCTGAGCTACAGCCTCTGAGACCCTCCTGTAAGGCCCTCCCAACCTGCACCTCAACAAGTCCCCAGGTGATTTCAGCACTGACAAAGGAGGCCAGGACTTCCAAGAGGCTTTGCTGCCATATATGCTGCTCTTATACACCTTCCTGAGATTCAGACTGTCTCTCCAAGAAGATAAAGGCAATCAGACTCAAACTCCAGGGTATCCTGCTGTATCAGAGACCCACACCATAACAGGAAAGCCACAGATCTCATTGCAGGGAACCCTGTGCAAAGCTGATCCAAAGAATCAGGTGCTGGAGGATTTCATGCATCCTGTAATATGTATGCATATATGTATGTCTGTATATCCACATACAGAACTTCAGATTACCTGGGAAGTTGTTAGAATAAATTTTTCCTCTAGTTGTTTTATATCTATTGACTGGAAATGTAGATGTCTGAATTCAGGTTGTATAAAATGAGACTCAGAGCCAAGTATCAGGGGAAGGCTGAAATATCAGAGAGAGGAAGCGCCACAGTCAGTTCTCACCAAACTGTCTTGCAACTTCCTCAACCTCACTCTTGGTCTCTTCTGCCAGTGCTTCTGTGTCTGCCTGGTTTCTACAGCCCTTATATACTCTATCCCATCCAGATTAGGATTAAAGGCGTGTAGCCTTGAACTCACGGAAGCAGAGGAAGTTCAGTCTCTGGAGTTATGGGATTAAGGGTGTTGATCACCACTCCTGGCTTTCCCTGTGCTGGGATTAAAGGGGTGTGTAACTGACTCTCAGCTGTTTATCCTTGTGCTCAAGGATCAAGGATTTCCTGAGCTATCTGCCTAGGATTTGACTGTGTGATCTCTCTCCAATATTCAGGTTTTATTATATATGTAACATATATATATATACATATAC
Source organism: Sigmodon hispidus (assembly GCA_004025045.1). NCBI lineage: Eukaryota > Metazoa > Chordata > Mammalia > Rodentia > Cricetidae > Sigmodon > Sigmodon hispidus. The sequence goes on from PVIH01006909.1 coordinate 50,015, forward strand.
ATATACATTATATATATATATCCACAGCTGGGCATTGCCTGGTTGGTCCTTAGGAATACCACATCAAAAATAACTGTTGATGGAGTGAGCTGAGGCCTAGCAGCAGGCTTTGCATCTCAGTTCTTCCACTGACCCTAGGGTTTGGGTAGTGTTGGATTGGATTCATGAGCTTTTTCTAATAGTGAAGAAGCCTACGTACCTGAAAAATGAATTAAGATTAAGAATAATTACCTAATTTTATGAGCTGAAAGCAAAAGCATGGAGAACTCCATCACAGAAATTTCTCCATGTTGATTGCACATCAGAACCACCTAGAAGGCTTTAAGGAAGACCCTGGGACCTGCAGTGGGATTGTGTTAGATATTTATCCCTCCCACTGGTTTAATAAAAAGCTGACTGGCAGGATTACTAGACTAAGGAAGTGCAGAGCAGAGATGCCAGAGAGACACCAGAGAGACACCACCAGAGACGCCAGGAAAGAAGTTGAAATGCTGCTCTGAGAAAACGTAATGAGCCGCATAGCTGAACAAGACAAGAATCATGGGTTAGTTTAAGAGTTAAAAGTTATCGAGTTATATGCCTGGGCCCTAGGCCAATCAGCATAAAATTAATACAAGTGTCTGTATGTTTCTTTGGGACTTTGGGACTGTTGATCCAGATCTTGAGGCTATTCCAGGCCAGAAGCTTACTATTGTAGGGACCCTCCATTCCAGCTGACACTCTGCAGTTCAATGCATTGCAAGGATCCTTCGACCAGCAGGTAGCAGAGACAGCATCTGAACCAGATTCCTTGATAGCCAAATCCTAGTTCTGGTTCATGAAGCTAGCTCTTGAAGTTCAAAGGTCAGGTGACACTGAGTCAAATGGTAGGCATCCCATGAGAGCATGCTGGTTCTACTGGCCTTCCTTCCCTGTGAGAATACTTGTCCCAATCAAGCCACTTCAGAATTTCAGAATCTACCTCCCTGCTGTGCTGATACAGAGAGGAACCCTTTGGGATCCTTCTTACCAAAGGGATTATGGAACATTCTAAAAAGAAAAGTGTAAGTTTGGGGTAGAGGGGTGGCTTACATGGCACAATGTTGCTTGCCTCGTGTGTACAAGGCCCAGGATTCAGTCTCCAGCACTTGGCATGTAGAAGCAGGGTGGTCAGGAGTTTGAGGTCATTATTAGCTACATACCTGAGGTCTATATGAGACCCTGTCCCTAAAACAGAGAGCGAGTTCGCATACCAGCCAGTTGCCAGTAGGTCTTTACTGCTAAACTGACCCACTTTTTCTGAGCTCTGACTTAAAAAAACCTAACTTTTCTTTTTAATGTTTTTAGGTGTATATATTTATCTTGTATATGTGTGTGTGGCTGTCCCCATGCCACATTCCACACCGTGGAGATCAGAGGACACCTTGTGGGGGTCAGTTCTCTCCTCCCACATTGTGAGTTCTAGGAATCAAACTCAGGTCAACAGTTACTTTTCTGTCACTATGATAAAACACCATGGCCAAGGCAATTGATAGAAGAAAGTTTCTTTGGGTTTATAGTCCCTGAGGGATAAAAGTCCATCATGGGAAGGGAGCATCAGGTGTGTCCGGCAGATGAGGGGGTCACATGTGGAGCAGGAAGAACATGTGGAAATGAGAGTCTACAGACTCTTCAAAGCTTTCCTCCAGTGGCTGCTTCCTCCAAGACCACACCTCCTCAGCCTCCACAACCGCTGCCACGAGCTGACCAAGTGTTCAAATGTGTGAGCCTATGGGAGACATCCTTATTCAAAACCCCACCTCAGACTTGATGCCAAGAGCTATTACCTGCTGAGCATCCCACCGTTCCCTTCTCTTTCTTTTTATCTCTCTCCCAAAATCAGCAGAAGGAAAACCTAAGCATGTGTTCCTGACATGCTGGGCTTTCTCAAGGTCCCTCGGAACATCTCCTGGGTCCTTCCTTTCTACAGCAGCTTGCCATCCTCTGTGACCAACTTACAAGGCATGACATTTTCTCTGTCCTTCACCTCTCTGCCTGCCTCCTGCACTTTCAGCTTGCCTGACCTGTGTTTTCTTCGGAAATGCTACTATAATTGTTCTCAGGTCTGAAACAAAAGAGAGGAAGGAGGGGAAAAGGAAAGAGAAGAAATGTCTGCCTCTCCGAAGCTGAGGGGGGAAGATGTTGTGTGTTGCCACGCCTCTTTATTCTTAAAAGCTCTACTCCTAGCCGAATAGCCTTGGACAAATTGTTTAACCCTCCTACTTCTCAGTTTCCTTATCTGAACAACTGGGATGATGAAAGCAGCTGGCTCCAAAGGTTTGTGAAAAACTATGAACATGGTAGCCATGTGGAAATTGCCCAGTAACACCAGCCCAGACTTCACACCTCCGTGAGGCTCAACATTTACCACAAGTTACCAGCTAGTAATCCAGAGCACACACAGAACCCAAGTGTCCTAAGATATGTAGAAAGGTCTGCTTGCTTGATATCTCCACTTCAGAGGTCCTGACTTCATCTGGCCACCTGGGTCACACCTGAATGCCCATCTGTGTCTTATTTCCATGCACTCCACTTGATTCTTCTTTCTCGTGTGTGTGTGTGTGTGTGTGTGTGTGTGTGTGTGTGTGTGTGTGTGTGTCTGTCTGTCTGTCTGTCTGTCAGTCAGTCTGTGTCTTGCCTATGTGTGTGTGCATACATGTACATTGCATGCCTCTCTCATGCCCACAGAAGCCAGAAGAAGGCGCCAGATCCCAAGGACCTAGATTTACTTATGGCTAAAGTTGCCATGTAGGTGTTGGGAACTGAACCTGGGTCCTCTGAAAGAGCAGCAAGCATTCTCTCCAGCCCTGTGTGTATATTTTTTAATTATTGATTTTATATTTTGTTTTGGTTTTTCACTTACTCTGTTTTTAATTATAAAACTAAAACTTTCATTTGTAAAGGTAAAAGTTGTAACAGTGGGGCTGGAGAGATAACCATTAAGTAAAGTGCTTGTCTCACATACGCGAGGCCCAGAGTAACATCTGGGTGTGTAGTACATGCCTGTAATTCCAGAGCTGGGGAGTCAGAAGCGGGAGGATCCTTGAGGTTCACTGGTCAGCCAGTTCAGCTTAATAAGGTGAGTCCGAGGCCAATGAAAAATGCTGTTTCAAAGATGTGGATGGTGTTCCTGAGGATCACACCTAAGGTTATCCTCTGTTTTACACACACACACACACACACACACACACACAACTACTCACATCCCCACACATGCAAATACACACATGTGTATATGTAATGCACATGTATGCACACGTGCACATGCTCCACTTGACATGCACATACATGTATGCACAATTAACATATACATCGGCATACATATGTTCATGTGCACCCCACACACAGGCACATATAAAACAAAATATGCATGTATATCTACACATCTGCATACATATATTTTTTTTTAAAGCAGCAATAGTGAAAACAGTAATGTAAGGAAAATCTTTTAATAGTTAAATCATTCAGGAATCCCACTGTATCTGGCACATATATTTGCTGTGGTTTGCTACCATGATCACATAGCTCCACAATGCTCCCATGATGCATCTCACCACCACCACTATGGTATGTCCTCTACAACGCTCCCATGATGAATCCATCTCACCACCCACCGTCATGGTATGTTCTTCAGCACAAACAAGCTCTGGTTTCTCCTCTGGCTGTGTTGACCTCAGACGAAGGTGACAGGATCTAGTGGATAGACACTCATTGAAGGGGTGCCAGCCGATTCCACTGGTGGAAACTTTAAATCCATTTAAGCTGTTTAATCCAGGCAAGTCTGGATGTGGTTAAACCAAGGCAAGGATCCAGAATGAAGAACTGGACCAAGATCTGAGCAGCAAGTATGCGCCGAGCAAAGGCAAAACTTGGTTCACGAGAGTCAAGTCTGCAATGTTTCCAGAAGCTGGTGTTTCAAGCATTTGGAAGAAGGTGCAAACCACTACAGGAGGGGCCACGGTGAGGGCAGCTGAGAGCACAGGTGTCAAAGACCCTGCTCTGTGAGGCTGAGAGAGCAAATACACCTCCTTACATCCTGTGCCCAGGCACAGAGAGCAGCATCGACCTTGACTGTTGTTCAAGATTCTACTTTTGAGAAAATCCTTCAATCTTTTTTTTTTTTTTTTTTTTTAAAGGCAGGGCCAAGACTAGTGTTGAATACAGAATCCACCTGCCTGTGCCTGCCAGGTGCTGGGATTAAAGGTGTTCATCACCACACCTGGCAGGAAAACAGTTTTATGTTTATTGATTTGTTCAAACTCATATGCCCTGGCCCACTTCCATAGTTCAAAAGGTCCTCCCAGCCTGGCAAGAGGAATCAGAAGGTGAAAGTGCTTGGTATGTACGCTTGACAGTTTGGGCCACTCCCACAAAAAGATGGAGGAGAGAAGCAGTTCCACAAAGTAATCCTCTGACCTCCACACACACAGCTTGCATGTACCCTACACACACAGTAAGAATAATAGTTTCAAAGGCCCTCTCTTGTCTCTTACAAGATTCCTTATTACTTTACTGTCTTCTTTAATTAACAGTCAGAAGTCCTCAGATAAACTGATGAGCCAAAAACTTCTTCCAGTGAGGAGAGCCAAAAGGTAGTCAGGCAGCCAGAAGACCTTCTAGCGTCTTTGGGTCAATGCTGCCACCGGCTGGGGTCAGACAAGGCTTTGGGGGCCTGACTGTTAATGCACATCTGCATCACAGACCCCTTCACACTAAAATCCTGGTTAAGAGTTTGTTCCTGAAAGATTCTCTTGGAAGCTACATGGCTCCTCCTCTTGTGGCAGTTGCCAGAGGCCTCTGGCTGTGCTTTCAGAGTTCTGGTAACTCAGACTCAAAGGTGAATAGAATAGAACTTTTACGTGGGAAGGTCTCAACACAGCCAAAAACCATAACAAATAAATAAAAACCATTTATTCGTTTATAGTAAATGCAGCCTGTCTTTATCTTAATGGAAGAACACTTCCTGGAAGGAACAGGCTGAGATCAGGATTTCACAGCTAATATAAGGTTAAAGCAAAGAAGCCAATGGCTGTAAGAAATACTATGGCCAGGCCAGGCCAGATAACAAGGTCCCATTTTTCACTATTCAGTAGTAGATTTTTTTTGTTTAGAGACAGGAACTTCTTACAGCCTAGCCTGGCGTCAAACTCACTGAAATAGCCAAGGATAACCTCGAACACTTAGTTCTTTATTTTATTATATACTTCGATTTCTCAAACAGCTATACACTACACCCACATGCCTCAGGTGTTATTTTCCCATCTTATATGCAAAACAAGACCCTGTTGTGACAATTAGCTACAGACTGGGTTTTGATGCCCCTAACACGTGAAATTCCTGCTCCCCTTCTCAATATGCTGGTACTCCAGAGACTACAATCCTCACACTTGTCCATTAGAGCCTGCTTCCCAGCTCCCTGTCCCAGGAGATCAGGATGCAAAGCCTTGTCAGACACACATCCTACAGCAACAGACTGCCTGTAATTTTCTAACTCTTAGACAGGTGGGTACCAGCCCCTAGCTAGGGGGAGGGGCTGGAGTCTCCTACTTGTCCATGACTCTTTAATGAGTTCTAAACACATCTTAAACCGAAAATGGCCCATGACAATGTATCTTTACATCTAGAATCTCTTTTCCTCAATGACAACTCCTTGACCTTTCTCTTCACTGTGCTGCAAGCCAATGCTCAGGACAAAGCCGTGGAAACATTACGTGGTTCTTCGGGTGGAGCGTGTGTTCATCTCAGATCCACTTCCTCATTGCAGCGTGGCCTGCATCCGGGTCACTTCTATCACTTCTCTCAGGTCCTGTGCACCGAGAACTCAGCTCTGCCCACCGAGTTCATGATAGCATTAAGGGTAAGATCTGGAAGCTAAGTAAGGCCGTGCAAACAGAACTCTGATGAGGGTGAGCGGCTGGAGAGACTGGTTTTGCAGGAGAAGCAGGCTTTCTTGACATGAAGCAAGTTCTGAGGTGGGAATACACATCATGGCAACATTTGAAGCAAAGTCTGATTTTTCCTCTGAGTGTGTGTGCTTGTGTGTAGCTGGTCTCTATCCAGATACTACATTTCCTAAAGCTGCTGACATGGGTGGGCAGCCTTGCAGGCCTGGCCTGTGCCCCCTTGTTAGACTCCTCTGCCCTCCGTAAACAACAGCCTACAGGACTGGGGAGAGAGAGGACTACGCCCTGGTTTTGCTTCCCTTATCTGAAAGGATGGTTTCTCAACATGACTACTCTGGACATTTGGGAACAGATAATTCTCTTTGAGGGAGGAGGTGTTCTGTGAACTGCATAAATGGCAGAATGCCTTCCCTCTGCCAACTAGCTGCCATTAGCAAACAGGTTCCTCATGTATGACCCATCTGTCTGCAGACCCATAGATTGCCCATGGACAGTAGGTGTGGACAGAGAAAGCAAAGCTGAGAGGCACCAATCTAAAAGCCACTTGTACTCCCAGAGTGTGTGTGTGTGGGGCCCCGGTGAGGGGGAGCAGTGACAAGGGACACCGGGCTGTAGCTGGGCCACAGAGTGAGGCTGCAGGAAACACTTGTCACTCTGAGCAGTGATCTTGAAACACAGGGCTCAGGTGACGCCCTGCCATAAAATCTCAAAAACTTACCTGTGCAGCAAATTACTTAATATGCATGATTAGAACACAGCACATCTTTTGTGTTTACCTAGACTAAACAAGAGTCTGAAAAACATTCGTATTAATGAATTTTATAGCTTTCTTATTAATTCAGTCTGTCCTTTGACAATCTCACACATACATGTGTACACACACGTACACACACATGTGCATGTATTATGTGTTCTGGTTGTCCTCAGCCCACCCTCTCTGGCCTCACTTTCGCCCTGTCAACACCCCTACTCCCTACAAACCCATTTCTCACATTCTTCTGTTTTATTTTGTACTCACTGAGTTTAACTAGGGCTGTTCTGTGTCACCATGAATTTGGGGCTGTCCACTGGAGGCTGGTGGGCTCGGCAGCAGAAACAGTGAAGGCAGTGACTTGCCCTCTCCTAGAACCTATCGGTATCCAATGGTCCCGTGAGCCCCTCCCCCATCCACCACTGACTGTGACTCTCACAGGGTCCTGTGTAGGCCCTGGACATGTGATCCGGCTTCACATGAGTTCATGGTTGCAATGGTTCTGTCATTCCTAGAAGGTGACATTCCTTAAGCTTCTTCATCTTTTGGCTCTCACATTCTTCCGGCCCTCTCTTCCTTGACATCATGTAGAGGACGCCACCGTCACACTGAGGACTGCTCCCAGGGTCTTCCTTGGAGTCCTAATGGAGCCTAGACGCTGAGCCACAATCTTGGTTTTGATTTTTGAATTCTGCCTTGACAGCAGTAGTGGGACATAGGCCAGAGCCACAGCTCCGCATTGCCCCTCGATGGTCTGAGGGACTCTTTTCAGGGACCTCTACTGAGGGCAAGGTAGAATTCTTGACCTCACTGCAGAAAAGAATTTCAGAAAGCATCGCTATGCAGTATGAGGTAGAGTTAAGAGGATTTTAGCATACCCCTGAGAGGATTGGGAGCTCAGGACAAGTGCTTCTTGGGAGAGAGTAGCAATCTAAGAGCCATGCAGTAGCCATGGGCCTGACATGGGTGGCTTCTGCAGTTACTGAGGGTTGCTAAGGAACTCTTCAGTGGATGAGAGCATGAGATCAGAGCTGCTGATATATGCCGCTTGGGATAACAAAGGATAAGATCAAAGCCCCAGGTCACAAGGGCTGTGCAGGAAGTTAATTTTATTTTTAAGATTAATTTTTATTGAGCTGGAGAGATAGTTCCACAGTTAAAAACGCTGGCTGCTCTTGCAGAGGACCTGAGTTCTATTCCTAGTAAAGATGTCTGGCAATTCACAACCATCTCTAACTTTAACACCAGGGTATCTGACACCCTCTTTACCCCCATGCATGTGTATATACCCCCCCCCCACATACACACATAAATAAAAAGAACAAAATACTTTTAAAAGAGTTACTTTATTGTTTTGTTTGTATGTGTTTAAATGAATGCCATGTGTTATGTGGGTATCCACTGAAGCCAGAAGACGGTGTCAGATCCCCTGGAGCTGGAGTCAGAGGGCAGCTGTGAGGCCCCTCCTCCATGTAGGTGCCAGGAACCAGACTTGGGTTCTCCTGAAAATCAGTAATGGCTCTTAACTACTGAGGAGTCATCTTTCTACCACAGGTTAGTTTTGTTTGTTTTGGTTTTGGAGGTAGGGTTTTTCCATGTAGCTCTCTGACTTCTCCATGTAGACCAGGCTGTCTCTGCATCCTGAGTACTGGGATTAAAGGTGTACCCCGCTACCTCCCAACTATTTTTCTTATTGTAAGCAAGATTAAGACACTTTTGTGAGATTCTTAAAAAATATCTGAAAAAAGAGAAAGGCCATACTCAAGTGGCATGTGTGCTTAGGCCTTAACATGATTCACTGCTATTTTAACATTTTACTTTAAGTTTTTTAAACTTATTTATTAGTGTGCATATGTATGTATATGTGCATGCATACACATATGCCACAGTGTGCATGTCACGGCACATGTACAGAGATCTGAAGACAAGCTATGAAATCTGGTTCTCTCTTTCCACTTTTGTGAGTTCTGGGGATTGAAGACAAGTCAGCCTCAGTGCCAAGTGGCTTTACCAACTCACTGGCTCTGCTTCAGTATCTTTAATTGAAAACATTTATACATAAATAAAAACTATGTCAGAAAACTTGATGGCCAGTGTTGTTACCTGTGCTGAATTTGTTTTAAATTTAAATGTAACATGTATGGGGCGTTTGTCTGCGTGTGTCTGTGCACTATTTGATTACCTGGTGCTTGGTGTGTGCACAAACCAGAAGAACATAGGTCCTGGATCCCCGGATCCAGTGCTTGTGAGTCACCATGAGATACTGGGTATCAAACCTGGGTCCTCTGTGAGAGCAGCGGGTGCTCTTCACCCCTGAGCTGGCTGTCTCTCCAGACCTATGTGCCTAGAATTCTTTATTCTCAGCTGGAGATAGAGTTCAAGAAGACCCTGGAGCAAAGGATTCCTTTCTTCTCATGTCTCTTTAATCTTCTATATCTCTCTATCCCATCTCAGTCTAACTATATTGCCCAAGCTGGCTAAAGAGTTTCCAATCATGCCTCAGCTCCAAAGTGCTAGGATGACAGATGTGAGCCACCAGATACAGACCAGCTGTACGCTTTTCAAAGCCTCCAAGCAAAGCTCTTAGCACCAGGGCTCACTACCAGCATCTGACAGAGTGTTCGTGTTCATAATGAGGTTGCTTATCACCATGTAAACAATACTAAGGATAATTGGCAAAGAAAAGACTTTTGTCCCTCCACCCCCACCCCACAAACAAGTGTTTTCATTTCCTTCTGGTCTTTACCAAATAAATATATGTTTTTCTTATACACTAATCCCTTTCATGGTGTGCCTGCCCCACCCCCCAAAAACCCCAACAGCAATGAAATACAATGACCCTCCTGAAGATCTGGAGATGGTGGGGTTCTCAGTTTGCCTATCATGCACACAGCCCTGGACTTCACCCCAGCCTTGCAGAAAGCTGGTGTGGTGGGACATACCTGCAATTCCAGTACCCAGGAGCTAGACCAGAAAAAAAAAAAAAAAAACAGACATCCAGGGTCATCCTTGGCTGGAGGCTGTCTGAAAAATAAATGAGTAAATAAATAAATAAAAACCTCTTATGTAGGTCCAACTTTAGGTTTCTGTCACTACTGTCTAGCCAGCACTTAGGGGACGGTGCCACCATAAGAGGTTTCTTTGGTGCATTAGGATGTTGGAGGTGTGAAGGGTCTAGGGATACTTGCACGGGTTCACTCCCCTGAGGAATGATACTGAGCGGCAGACTGGCCCGAAGTTCAGTCCTGAATCTTCACACTCACCCACATCACTTATTAACAAAGGACTTTAAACTAGAAGTGGCCTTCGGAACCATCCAGAGTTCTCACATTACAGATAAGAGATATGTGACTTTTCTAGATATTGGGGAGTATGGAAGACAAGGCTAGGAAAAGCCCCAAGCTGAGTCCTGAAGCTGATGGTTTTTCAGTCCACTCCTTTCCTTATTGTATGTCCATAAAGCTCTGAGAAGGGTGAAAGAACGGAACTGTGGGGGAGGCGCTGCAGTGTGACTATGTCTCCAAAGTTCATAGGTTGCAAGCCTGAGTCTCAAATCAATACACTGATGGTACTTGAGATCTGAAAGGAAGTAGGGGTTAGATGAGGTCATGAGGGCAGGGTATCCATGATGGCTCTGAGCTGTAGCAAGGGAGCAGGCTAGAGAGAGGGCTCAGCAGTGAAAAGCACTGAGGACCCAGGCTCGATCCAGCATCTGTGTAGTGGCTCTTAACTCCAGTTCCAGGGGACCCCCCCCCATCTTCTCCAGGTCTCTAGAGTCACTGGCACAAGCATGCTGCACAGACTTGCATACAGGCAAAACTTCACCACACATAAAATAAAATTAAAAAGAAGTATATAAGAGAGAGCTGAGCATACATATACCCTCACCTCTGCCATGTCATGGTGCATTGAATGTCATGATGCCTTAAGAAGGCCTTCATACCATACTGGCACTTTGCCATTGTACTGCTTGGCCTCTAGGACCATAGAAAATAAACTATAAATTACTGAATATGTGTTATTCTGCCATAACAGCAGAATTTGAGACAAGGGGCTCATACAGTTGATTTTATTGCAAAGAGTTTTAATTCTCTTTCCTGTACTGTAAGGGTTCAAGCCTCAGTCTGTAACATTTAATGGAAATTGCTTCCACCAAAAGTTATAACATACGGGTTTAATCTGGTCTCTACAGTTTGACAGTACCGAGCCCGAGCCCAGCTTAACTTCTCTGAGCCTTGGTTCTTAGGTTCAGAAAACCATCACAAAGCCCAAGAGCCAACAAAAACTTCAGAATATGTACTGAGTGTTCTGTCCTTTGACTCAGCGGTCCCTCAATTCTGGAAAATTTGTCATTTAAAACATCATTTGTCAAAATAACCCTGTGATGAAAAGTCACATGCTCACTCCTTGGACCACAGCTACTGTTTGCTGATCCTGACAGCCTAAGTGCCCTAGCTGGTGTGTGCTATTGTGTCATTAGGAGATGGGTATGGAAAAGACTGACATCCATACAGGAACGCCACTTTGTCTGGAAATATGCAGAAAGTCAGTGGCAGAAACAGGAGTTGAGTTCCCATCTGCCTCCCTCACAGCCCACCTTTCTACTGTTATTTTTGTGATGATAAGTATTTAAAAATGACCTCAGTGAGAAGACTTAATTCAGGAATTCTGCAGTGGGAACTGGGGAGGTGGGTCAGTGGATAAACACTGGTCTCTAAGGACTGGAGTTTGAACCCCAGCACCCACATAAAAATCAGGCTGTTGCCACAGCCCACCTGTAGCCCCAGAGAGACCTGCCGGCTAAGTAACCAATCAGCAAGCCCTTAGCTCAGTGAGAGGCCTCGCCCCAGCCTTGCCCCCAACTGGCAATAGTGTAGTTTTTAATCCATTCAAGTATTAATTCTAATTTTGTTTTCTTTTTGTCTTCTTTCTGTAGTTTTTGTTTTTGAGCTAAGACTTTGCTTTGTACTTTAGGCTGGTCTACAACTCCTGCTTCAACCCCGCCCCCCCCAGTCTTGATATTTGAGGTTTATAGTGCAGATTCCTCAGCTGGTTCTGAGAAGAGGCACCAGGGTAAAGGAGAGCATCCCCACGCCCAAGACCTGAACACAGATAGCGTTTCAGGGCTTGGGAAGAGGGTGGCAGCAGCCACGTTCTGTAGGCAAAGAGCTAAGGTGAGGCAAAACTAGTATGGGGTTATATGTTCGGGTCTGTTAGTGAGGATTTAATTCAGTTACCCCAGCGTAGAATCTTCTACTTGATAAGATAAAAGTGCAGTTTTTGTTTGAATCTATTTGTTTCTTGTTTGTTTACTTCTGTGTTTGCTCTAAAACATGGTCTCACTGTGTAGCCCAGGCTGACTTCAAATTCACAGGCCTCCTGTCTAAGGAGATGTGTACTATGATACCAGCTGGGGAGGTGACTTCTTGCAGGGCATCCCAGGATTGCCAGAGCCTCTGTAGCCTCTGTCTGTGGCTTTGGCACCCTCAGCTTCTGTTCCGGTGACTGCTCTGTCACCTACATTCCAGCCAGGCAGAGGGTAGCAGAGGATAAGGAGACACCTCTGCTTTTAGGGCCACTATAAGAAGTAACATGCAGCAGTTCTAGGCACATCTGGTGCCATGAATTTGGGTACAGAGGTTTCTGGGAAATGTAGTCTTTAGTCACCACGCACTCTATAGTTAATTATACTAAATGTGAGAAGAATGGATGTCGATGAACACTTCCCACAGAAGACTATGGAAAAGCAAGCAAAGAGAAAATCATCGTCCTGGTACAGTCTCTAGGGACTGTGAAGGGAGTGTTGTTGATTATGAGAACCCAACAATATGTCCTCAGTCCAACATTTTTCCAGTGCTGAAGACCAAACCTAGGGTCTCACTGAGCAACAGCCTAGCACTTCCATATTTGAGACAAAGTTTCACCATATAGTCCTGAGAATTTTCAACCTTCTGCCCCTACCTCACCTCTTGCATATGGGTGACAGGTATGTGTCACTGCACCTGGCTCCGGTCTGTCTTATACTCCACCTTTCCACTGTGCGATTCTGTTTACCTGTGAGTCTGTCTGTGTTCCCTGCCTACTTCTGCAACAATAAATCAAACCCCTTGTGTGTTTTCATCGAATGAGACACTTAGCCCTACTGGAGGCTGGAGGGAATGTATATTAGATGGTTTGGCATGATCTGTCAGGCACATCCTTTGACTCAGGCATATTTATTCTACATGTGCAACATGAAGTGCAGTCAAGGTAATTCCTTATAGCACTTTTCTAATCGCCAAAGACTGGAAACCAGCCAAATCCTGTCGGTAGGGGACTAAGTAAATCATGGAATGCTGCCATCCAATGAACTGCTCTGTAGCTATTAGCAAGAATAATGTCCTGCTAGGGACAGACTTCAATATATTGTCATGTGCTATCCAAGGAAGTTTGGGCCAATGGAACATATACATTATAATGGTCTCACAAGATTATATTGTCTTGCATAGTTATAACCATCTCGGTTTAAAAGACATTTCTGGGATGATTTTATACAACACCGACATTACACAATGACATATTTCTCAGAATATATTGCCATTTTAAGTGACTGTATATTGCTAATTGTTTTAAAAAACAAGCCAAAGAAAATGGTATGCTGTGTAAAATTTTGTGTTAAAGGTAAAGGGTATTAGAATACATGGTGTTTCTGTTACCACATAGAGAAACTCTAGACAAATAAACAACGACACAGTAGAATGGGCAGAAATCTCCTTAGCAAGTGAGGGGCGTGTCAAAGGAACAGGCATCTGTTTTCGAGAGCAGATGAAATCCTGGGGGTGGGAAGTGGAAGCCTTGGATGTAGATGTAGGAGGTAGAACCTCTTTAAGGTTCTTGGAAGATCTGGAGCAATGTATGTCTGTTTCCCCATCTCTACCATGGGAATAAGAAGGACCGATGCAATGGCTCAGGGAGGAGAGGAGCTGGCTATTCACCAGGAGCACAGGAGCACACCTATTCAGGGTGACCTGAATGTGACCTCTAAGACCCACATGACAGAGGGAGGAACCATCCCTCAAGCTGCCCTCAGATCGCCACAAAAGCGTTATGGTGCACGAGTGCGCGCACACACACAACACACACATGCCTACTAATAAAGATAATTTTTAAAATGTCAATAATAATAATAATGCAAACAAGGCAGTGGCAAGCATCCACGGTCCCAGCTACTCAGGAGGGTGAAGCAGGAGGGTCTCCTGAGCTTAGGTATTTGAGTCTAACTTGGATAACATAATTGAGAGGCCATAAACATATAGACAAATAAAAATCACATGGTATTGAAAGGGTTTGAAAAAAATCAAACATCTTGAGGTAGGAAACAGTACTTAGTATGTAACAGTACTAAGAAATGGACAGAGAGGCAAGGAGGAAACAGGTCACACCTTTAATCCCAGCACTCGGGAGGCAGAGGCAGGCAGATCTCTGTGAGTTCTAGGCTAGAATGGTTTATAAAGCTAGTTCCAGGGCAACCAGGGCTACACAGAGAAACTCTGTCTCAAAAAAACAAGCAGAGAGAGAGAAGAATGGGCTGGAATGTAGCTCATAAAGTAGGATGTTTGCCTAGGATGAATAAAGCCCTGGGATGGTTCCTCAGGCATTGCTCAAAACTTGATGTGATATGTCAGGACTTGGGAGCTGGAGACAAGAGGGTGAGAAATTCAAGGTCATCCTTGGCTGCATAGTGAGTGTAAAGCCTGTATGGAATACATAAGCTCCTGTCCGTAAGCCACCAATGCCAAGTGTTTGCCTGGAAAGAGAAAAAAATGGGGATACAGATGGAGACCAAAGAAGAAAGTCAGGATTCAGCCTGTGCTGGGATAACCTGGATGAACTCGAGGAGATCATGCTGAGTGAAATAAGGTGGCTGCAAAGGACTCACGTTACAGGATTAAACTTAAATGAGAAGCTTTGTGCAGTGACATCCGTGGAGACTGAACGTGACAGAGTGACGAGAGGCGAAGAGAGGAAAGGCCTGAGGATGGAGGGAGAGAAAGGTGGTGGGTGAGGAATGAGAACCGTTCCCAGGCACTGTTTCTCCACGCCAGTGGGGCCCACGTCTCCTCCCAGTACCTTCTTTTAATAACTTCATTATCTCATAAAGGAGAAAGTTGAAGCCTAAGAGATGGGGAAACAGCTTCCAGAAGGTTCTAGAGTGGTTTTCATTGCTTTTTATAATAATAATAATAATAATAATAATAATAAAATGCTGCTCAGTCAATGTATAATGTGTATTCTTTACAGTGGAAATACGGAGTCAGTTCATGGAAAATTCTCTTTATTGAGTAACATGACTTTTTTTTAAAATCACAGTTCAGGGGAAACTTAATAATATATTGCTAAGGGATGGTCTTTCTATACACAGTGAATATGTGTTGCTACCATTGGCTAATTAAGAAGCTGCTTTGGCCTATGGCAAGACAGGATCCAGCCAGGCGGGAAATCCAAGAGAGACACAGAGAGAGAACAGAGTAGGGTAGACTCCAAAAGATGCTGGGGGACTGGACAGGTGATGATACACAATTAGTGAGCTAGTCAGTAATGAGCCTGGGCCATAGACCAAACTGTTTGTAATTAATATCAGACATCTGAGTGGTTATTTTCTAAGTGGCTGCAGGTCTGTGGGACCAGGTGAGACAGAGAGAAACTTCCATCTACAGTATATTTCAGGACTTTTAGGAAAGAACAACAAATAACCCTCTGTCAGTCTCAAGTCACAAAGCCATCTTTCAGGCAGGTCTCGGTGAAAGAAACATGGTAGAAAGAAGAGACTCAGGCTTGTTTTTATTACATTTATTTATTTATTATTGGTGGGTGGTGGCTGCGTGCTCCACAGTGGAGGTCGGGGACACTATGCTGAGTCAGTGCCCTCCTTCCGAGAAGTGGGTCCTGGGAACCAAACTCAGGTCTTCAGATTTGGTGACGAGTGCCTTTGCCAGATGAGCTGTCTTCCTTATTATTGCTTCTCTTCCCTCCTTCCCTTCTTCCTTTTTACATTTCTGAGACAGGGTTTCTCTGTCTAATAGTCCTGGCTGTCCTGGAACTCTATCTGTAGACCAGGCTGGCTTCAAACTCATAGCGATCCACCTGCCTCTGCCTCCAAAGTGCTGGGATTAAAGTCATGTGCCACCTCTACCGGCTCAGTCCTTTTTTAGAAATAGGCTTTATACAAATGGGAAATATATGTAATTTTTCATTAAGTTTTTTAAAGCTCTTGGTTACAGTAAAATTTTGTTCTAAAACAAGAGTGACACATAAATATGTATATATAACTCATGTATTTTGTATAAATAACTATAATGTATATTTAGCCTTTAAGTGATTAGAAATAAACACCAAAATATACATGTAGGCTAAATTAACAGGAATAAGTGACAGGCAAGTTCAGATCCTGTAAATTCTAAACTTGCCTGCTGGCAATTCACCTCTTGCTTGGAGCCACCGTGGAAAGCACTGCTCACGGTGAAGGCACCAGACTGTGGAAGGGGTGGGTGACTGTGACGTCCCCGCGGGTCCAAAGTTTTGGAGGTAGAAAGTAAGGGAAATTGGCTTGCTCAAATTTATCCCAAATGTGAAGAGAGTTGACATTCAGAAGGTCACAGAACCCACAGGCCAGAAGAGCCCTGGGCTCCACAGGGGACAGAAACTAGAGGGAACCCTGTCACAGGCCAGCCCACTAGGTTTCTCAAGACCTCCTGTTTCCCATCTGCGGCCATGAGCGAGCAATGCTGGGAACACGGGCAACAGACGATGTACAGCAGAACCAAGTGAACCAGAGTTCAACACAGACTTGGACTCCCGACTTCAGAAAACACGGGTCCAGATAACTCAGACAGAGGCAGCTCACTGCATGCTACTGGTGTGTCGGTGGAGGGTGTGGGAGCATTGTTCCTGCTGCTGGGAGGAAAGGCGGGCTCCAGACCTGTCTGTAACCATGCCATGTGCTCATGTTTATCCGAGTATAAGAAGAATTTTCCATGCTAATTTTTCTTTTTCTTTTTTTTCTTTTTGGCTCTCCCTCTCTCCCTCCCTCTCTCTCAGTTCTGCTCTATAATAAGAATAAAATTAGGCAACTCCCTGGAGAAGCCCTCCCTCTCTCAAGCATATTCTTTGGCTCTGCAATAAACTCCTTCCCAATTTCTTTTTTAAAAAGTTAAGCAACGAAAGGAAAAGAGGAACTATGTAATAGCAGTGTAGTCATGTAGTGTGTTTAAACAGTGAGAAGAAATGCCACCACAGGGAGACCAGACCCTGGGGACAGGGCAGAGGTCCCGACAGAGAAGTCAGCAAAGGGGGCGGGGCTACAGCTTCGGACTCAAGGCCAAGGTCAACGCTCCTCCACAAGGTCCAGCAAGCTTTCTGGTTCTTAGGAGAAACTCGTCCCCGTCCCCAGAGTGAGGCAGGGAGGTGAGGGGAAGGAAGAGGACTGGACTCTAGGTCCCACAGGCTTAGACAGAGGAATCCAGAGAAGCTAGAAAGAGAAGCTGCATCCGTGAGTAAACACGAGGAAATCCCAAGTCATGGGTTCTGATGAGCAAACTTTAATCCCCAAACTTGGGAGGCAGAAGCAGTAGGTGATGGTGCATCCCAGGGCTAGTGCCAGACCAGCTAGGGCTGTGCAACGAGAGCCCGTCTCAGAAAAAGAAATTAAAGGGAAGAAAAGAGATAAGAGGCATATGTCCCGTTAGAGCTGTTCACAGAAGTAGCCCTTTGTGCTGTGGCCTGGACTTACGTAAGGAGGAGGTCAGGATGTGGTAATGTCCTCCGTGGGTGGGAAGTGGGGACAGAGCAGAATTCTCAAAGAAAGGTCAGGACCTATCTGTGGACCACAGAGTTCCCCTAATGGTCCTAAAGCTGATGTAAACATTCAGGTCCTTGGTCTGGGGTGTGGCTTTGCAGTCCGCTCCTTGTCTGATTTATATGAAGCCCCGAGTTCAACTGTCAGCATCACCACAAAACAAACTCCTTCCAATCCTTCAACCGCGATCATCACTTTTACCACAGATGCTCACGCTCCAGTCAGATGCCCATTTTACAAACAAAATCCATGAGACAGGACAGTGTGTTTGGATATTTTCCTAATGACTTCCTCTTCTCTGGCCCACCTAAGGGGGGAGGTCTTTGCCACCATCCCCCTCCCCCCACTTTCCCCCATCTCCCTCGCCCCCCCCACCCCCCATCCCATCCTCTCATGTCCTTGAGATTAAGTAGCTCCCTCAGGCTACTTTATCTAAAATGGAATCACTGAAAAGTTGCTTTTCTATAGTATGAATTTCTGACCTGGCCTAGCCCTGTGGTCCAGACCTGCCCGCTGCTGCTTAGCCCCCAAAATGACTCAGACACAAATATTAATTACACACTGCTTGGCCTATGGCTCAGGCATTTTGCTAGCTAGCTCTTGCATTTTAACTCGGCCCATTTCCATGAATTTGTCTTGCCACATGGCCTGTAGCTGACCTATTTCTTTACATTTGCTTCCTGAGTGGCTGGACTGCATCTCTCCTGACTCTACCCTCCTTCCCCTTTATCTATGCTCAGATTCCCCACCTGCTTCAAAGATGCCCTGCCATAGGCCAAAACAGTTCTTTTATTGACCAATAATATTCACAGCATACAGAAAGACATCTCACATCACTCTTCTCTTGGGTTTTGTTTGTTTTCTTAAACTGAAGAGAGGATAGTATTTCCTCTTTCAAAAATGTTTTTATTTACTTTTAAAAATTTCATCATAAATGTATATAATGAAATATGTAACCCCAATTTCCCCTCCAGCTCTCCCCGTAAACTCAGTGTGCCTCCTTTACTCTTCATGGTTTTTTTTTATTATTATTATTACCTACCAAGTCCAGTTAGTTCTGACCATATTGCATGGAGGTGGAGAGAGTGATGGGCTGAATATGATAAAACCTGTGCACGAAAATGTCACAGTGAAATCTCTATTACACCTAATCAACATATGCTAAGAAAATGGACAAATCAAGAAAGTCAGGGCTTCCCAGAGCATGCTCCATTGCTGCTGTCTGTGCAGCCAGAGCCATGTTCTCTGACTTGCTTTGACAGCACCCTCTCCAAGGGCTGGACTCTGAAGTAGTTATAAATCTAGAGTGACAGAAGCAGTGGGATTAAGAAAGACGTGTAAGTAGACCTCGGAGGGTGGGAGACACATTCATTATCTTGATTGCGGTGGTCTCACAGGTATATACACATGTCTAAACCCATCAAACTTATATTTTATGTGTGCAATTTATAGTTGCACTTCTTTTTCTAAAAAAAAAAAAAAAGAGGGCTAGAGATACGGCTCAGTGAGCAAATGTGCTTGTCACTTGAATCCTAACAACCTGAGTCTGATTCCAGAACCAACACAGTGGAAGAGATCAGACTCCCAGAACATGTCCTCTGACCTCCACACATGCACTGTGATATGCAAACATACACACACGCAAAGTAGATAAATAAAATGTAATTTAAAAATTTAAGTCAGCGAATGGAGCTAGAGAGGTTGCTTTGTGGTTAAGAACATGTACTTCCAGAAGACTCAAGTTTTCTTTCTAGCCCCCAAAGGGTCTAACATCCTTTTCTGGCCTCCATGTTTACTGAACACATAGACATACACCTATACATATAATTAAAAATAAAATGAATTATGCCTATGTGATAGTAGATACCTTGAAAATAAGTAGTTTTTAAAGCCAGAATAATGGACATTAGGTTAAACAAGCATGAGCCTAACAGTTACATACCAGGAAATTTATAAAATAAGCAGACTTGGAGAAAAATGGGAGTCAGTTTTCACTGAAAGAGAAAAATACTTACAAAGAATGTATTTAATAAAGGACCTATACTGGTTTGGAATTGGAGATACTGTGCTGATATATATGGTGTTGCCTAATGTTTGTTTGATATTTTAGTTGCCTGGGTCTAATCCCCAGGACTTGTCTTTATCACCATAGTAACAATGTCAGAGGATCAGGTAGAAAAATAAATACATAGATGCTAATGAGTGGGTGTGTACCATAACCCTACAGATCCCCAAGCTTGTTACTGGAAAACTGTAGGATTATCAGATGGCAGTGAGATTGCCTAGTGCACACATTCCTGTGTCAGCAACTACCCTCCATTAAAGGAACCTGAACTCCTTAGAGAAATGGCTGAATCCAGAGCTGAGGCAGACAACACAACAGAGAACCTAGACCCTCTCCTACAAGAAACTATGGAAACACTGTCCAATAACAGGAATGGGTTAGAAGAATCTAGAAGCCATTTGAACAGACATCTACTAGCAAATCTGGTTTGTTCCAAAAGTAAAATAATAAAGGTATAAATAATTATGGACTGAGTAGAGCAAAACAGCCTCACATAGATTCATACTGATAAAAACAAACAAATAAATGGAATAATACATTTACATAGTCTTAAATCACCATAAAAGGTGTATTAGTTAGGAAGGGGGCAGGGCATGGTGGCTACAGTGTTTGGAAGATAGCCAGAAGCATCACAAGGCTGGGCTGAGCTACATAATGACACTCTCTCTCAAACAAACCAGCAAATAAATAGCAAGGGGCTGGAGAGATGGCTCAGCGGTTAAGAGCACCATCTGCTCTTCCAGAGGACCCGGGTTCGATTCCCAGCACCCACATGGCAGCTAACAACTGTCTGTAGTTCCAGTTCCAGGCAAACACCAAGGCAAATAAATAAATAAATAAAGTTAAAAAAAAAAAAACAAATAGCAAATCCAGAGAGGTGAAAAAAAAGTACAGTTAAGACTCCACTTAACCTTAACCAAGCAAGCGAAATAAACACCCTCTGAGGATAGCAGGCTGGATTAGCTCCCATTTGGGGTTCTTTACAGTTAAACTCAGGTCCTGTATCTTGCAGGATACCACAGTGTCACCTGAAGCGTCTGTTTGGATAACCTGTTCCAGACATTTGAAAACTGAAGAGAAATGACAGCAAAGTATTGTGATGCTCTACTAAGTGCTTTTCATATAAAAGGCATCGATGGGTCAAAGGACCAAACCTGAATTAGATCCGGGGATGACATAATAGTAAAACATAAATGCTGATGTTTTGATGTTTAAAAAACACATTTGCTTGTAGGAAATATATGTTAATAATTTTACAGTGCCATGGCACCACATCAGCAGTGTGCTCACAAAGAATTCTAGAAAGATGGTCTTTGTACTCTTCTTGCAATGTTTCTATATTTGATATTGTTTCCAAACGAAAGGAAAGGATATCAGCTACTGAGGGATAATGCTCTTGTACACTGTAAAGATTTGTTACTTGTATTGGTTAAATAAAATGCTGATTGGACACTAGCTAGGCAGTAAGTAGAGGCTGAGTAACCAAACTAGGAAAATTCTGGGAAGAGGAAAGGCAGAGAGAGCCATAGTCACCAGCCAGACACAGAAGAAGCAAGATGAGATTGCTGCATTGAGCAAAGATACCAAGCCACATGCCAAAGCATAGATAAGAATTATGGGTTAATTTAAGTGTAAGAGCTAGTTAATAATATGCTTGATCTACTGGCCCAGCAGTTAGTATAATATTAAGCCTCTGAGTAATTATTTCATAAGCAGCTGCAAGACTAGCCCAGTGAGACAGAAAATTCTGGCTACAGGTAAACAGAACAAGTAAGAAATAACTCTGCAGAGCTGGCCATGATGGACTAACCATTATTCCAGCATCCTGGAAATTGACACAGGAGGTTTGGGAGTTCCAAGCCAGCCTGGCTATATAGTAAGTACTTTTTAACCCCTAGGGCTGAAGGTATGGTCAGTAGTTGAACACTTCCTTAGCATGCCCAAAGCCATGGACTTGATCCCTGGTATAATCCAGATAGTACAAATTCTGGGATTAGGGACAGGAATGTGTGGAGTCCAATGAAGGTCAGGTCTTGGACTGAAGGACCCACCCACCGTATGACCAATGGAAAGGCCTACACCAAGGCATATAATGAAGTCTCAGGGGACGGGGACAAAGAAACATTTTAAAACCCTCAAAAGGAGATTATCATGGTGTTGACTTCAGGAGAAACTGAAACCTAGGGGACCTGGGATCAAATGCCGTTGGGTTTTGAGCCTCAGCATGAAAAGCTTCTATCATGAAGAGAACATGTGCTCTGTCTCACATTCCTGTATCTGGTCAAGTTATCACTGGAGAGTAAGAACATAGATATTTAGTCGCATAACTTTCACAGGAAGGAACCAGGAAACAAAAGATGGAGGAGAATCCGGGGACTCAGGAATCACAAATAGGTGGTGGGAGAGCCAGAATAATGGGGAAGGCAACTGATTCCAGGCCACAGACACTGCAGTAAGTCTGAGCCACCACGCTGGGACGAGGTCAGGCGATGTGCCCAGAAGATGAATGTCTTTATTTTATTTTTTAAAGAAGGTTTAATTATTTTTATTTTTTAATGTGTGCTAATGGTTTGCCTATAGGTATGTGTATACACCCTATGTATGTCAGGTGCCCACAAGTGAGTCAGAAGATAGCCTTAGAGAGCTACCATGTGGGTTCTGGGAATTAAACTTGAGTCCTCTGCAAGAGCAAGAAGTGCTCTCAAAAGCCAGGCATTCAGGCTGGAGAGATGGCTCAGCGGTTAGGAGCACTGCCTGCTCTTCCACAGGTCCTGAGTTCAAATCCCAGCAACCACATGGTGGCTCACAACCATCTGTAATGACATCTGGTGCCTTCTTCCATACATAATAAATAAATAAATCTTTTAAAAAACCAGCCAGGCATTCTCTTCAATCCTTGAGAGGATTTTAACACATTCTGAAGACTGAGGAAATGGATAATGATGGGATGTAGAGTATTAATCAGCAAAAGCAACAACAACAAATCCAAAATATGTATTTATAGCTATCTGATACCTGAAAAAGTATACAATAAAAATAAAGAAAGTACTTGGGGAACTGAGGGGGAGGACTTTGAGTTTGAGGACAGCTATTAAAAGAGATCCTATCTTGGGCTGGAGAGATGGCTCAGTGGTTAAGAGCACTGACTGTTCTTCCTGAGGACCTGAGTTCACTTCCCAGCATCCACATGGCAGCTAACAACTGTCTGTAATTCCAAGATCTGACACCTTTACACAGTTATACATGCAGGCAAAACACCAATTCACATAAAATAAAAATAAATATTTTTTAAAAAAGAGATCCTATTTCAAAACAAAAACAAAACTATTAGAAAAATTCCACAAATCACTGAGGAATTGATTATTTATTTAACAAATTCTATAGGGAAATTCACAGATAAAGGACAAGGACAGCAGAGTGCTTGCAAGGCTGGGGATCAATCTTCACTCTGCCTGAGCAGGTTCTCACTGTCCAGAGATGGTATGAGAGAGAAGAGGCTGGTGAGTCTGTCTCAGATCTTAAGCTGGTTCAAAGCTCTAGGGGCTGGTACCCAAGGTCATAGGTGGAAGGGTATGTGTTCCCAACTACACAAAACAAAAATCTAAATCAGATGAAAATAATAAAATCATAGTATTCTGTGTATTTAGGAAAGGAAAGGTTAGTTTTGGTTCAGTTTGGGGGGCAGTCCATTTCTACTGCAGGAGCTGGTCACACGGCACCCGCAGCCGTCAGCAAGCAGAACAGTTTGAGGGGACAGTGTCTGTAAAGGGGTCTGCGCTGGTTTAATACATCAATCCATCTTGGTCACATGGAACCCCTAGCAAGCAATGGATGTTGGTACCAAGCTTGCTTCCTTCTTGATTCTCATCCAGGAACACAGCCTGAAAAGTCCCATCAGGTTCAGGGTAGACCTCTCTTCTCAGTTAGCCTAATCTAGATAATTCTTCACAGACGTGTATCTCTCCAGGGATTATAGATCTCCTCAAATTGACAGTCATTGTCAACCTTTACAAGACTACTCCTTAACACCAAACACATGACTTTTAAGCCATAATGCCCACCCCTTCTTCTCATAGACTCCTGCCTTCTCATAAGGAAAAACACACTCATCCAGCTTCAGAAGTCCCTGTTACCTTTACCAGTTTCAACACTGTTGGAAAATACACTCTCTAACCCTCAAGATCCTAGAAAACCAAAAATAAGTTATATTCTTTCAATATGTAATGACACAGAATGGATATTCTCATTCTGAAACGGGCTTTGAAGGCTCGACAAGGAAAAATCAGACCGAATTCCAGCAGGTAAAGCCCAGATCCTACATGATGAGATATTCTGGGCTCCACAGGTTTGGAATCCTGCTTTCCGGTGCTGCTGCCTGTAGCACACACAGGCTCTTGAAGAATCATATTACTATAAATACTCAAGTATTCACTAGAAAGTATTTTTATACCTTTTATTTTATTGTTTTGGCTTGGGTTTTGAATTTTTTAAAGACAGGGTCTCACTGTAGCTCTGGCTGTCCTGGAACTCACTCTGTTGTTGTAAGGGCTCCAAAAGGTTGAAAAATTAGTAAATGGACTGGGCTCCAGGGCTTCTATAAGGGGCATGTAGTTGTCTGACTCCGTTGCTGAGACAGGAAACAACCCACATCGATAGGACTGGTCCATATGTTTCCAGCAAGTCCTATTCAAGTAGAAATATGTTGAGATACATTAAAACTAAGAACAAAGGTTAGAATTTAAATTTTGGGCCCAGTCTTAGTAATTTGTGAAGGGCAGGAGTTTCCAAACCAGAGGAGAACAGTATCATCCTTAGAAACAGACAGGTGGGAAAATCTTAGGCTATATTTATCTGGAATCCTTTTGGCCTCTGTCCGGTGGATCCAAATTCTATGATTCGCTGAAGTTCATACAAATTACAAAAAGACTTAAGAGTTTTAGTTATATTAGTATTACCAATCAGGCTTTATAAAATAAGCTTGAAAACTGGCTATCACCTTGCAGAAGGATCTGATTATCTGATTCTACCAAACTGACAAAGTTATAACTAGCCTAGCCGTCAATACTTGCAGAGATCTGAGAAGGATAAATTATACCTAAGTGCAGACTGAGCAGCTTCTGAATCTACTAAAAACAACAGAGACCAGTCCATACCCAGTTAGCCATACCCAGGTCTCTACCTAGTTGGAGGCAGAAGTATGCAAACAGCATCAATCTTCAGCTGCCAGGCCTTTAAGGTGGGAGATTTTTCCCCACAGTAGAGGGACATATGGGAGAAGACTGACCTTACTTTGTCTAGGCAAAAGGGTTTAATCAATTCTGTGACATCCTGCAGATCTAGGCCGGGTCCTGGTGGCAGGCAGGCAGGCATTGTGCCACAGCATCTTGTCAGCACTGCTACAATCCAGACAGAGTTATCTGGGTGTCTCATAATCTTCTTCGGAGACCTTGGGTCACTGTTAAGATCTGGGAATTTCTGTTGTTTAAATGCCATATTCTCTAGATCTCCGAAATATGAGGGCTTCCCAGGTATATTTGAATAGAAAAACTTTGTTCCTAGTTACTTGTTGTAAGCTCAACCCTGAAACTTACACAAGGGACTAAATAAATCTTATCCCTATAATTAATCACAGTACTTATCATGGCTGACTGCTTGTGTTTTCTAATAGCCTTTAATGTGTTAATAGCTTTCATAAGACTAGAACTTTACAATTTATTTCTGTCAGGTTTGGCCCTAAAAACTATGTTATTGAGTTGAAACTTTTCTTAGTATTAAAATTAAAAACTTTAATATGACTCAGTTTATCCAAATAGCTTAAGCTTAACAGAGTTAGCTAAGACAAGGAGTCTAGGCACACATCCAAGCCTGGATAGACTTTGAGTAGGGAGAGACATTTTCTGAGCCATTGGTTTTCAACTTTCCCAGTGGTTTGACCTTTTAATTCACTTCCCTAAAGTAGTGACTCTCCCCATTACAATTTTTTAACCTCGGAAGGGTGAAAACTTAAGGCTTGTTGCTTCCTTAGTCTAGAAGAAAATACAATAAACAGAGAGCTTATTAGGATTATGAAATGTACTCTCTAACCTAGACATGTCTTTCTAAACAATAGTTATATTCACACATACAGAGTTGGATCCAAGTTATATACATACATATAGATTTAATGCTAGATTACATTCACACATAGTTAAATCTAAGTCACATACATGTCCATATAACCATACATATGTCATAAATATTTTGCAGTGAAGAATTATCAGCTATTTCTAAAATGAAGAAAAACCAAACAGAATTATCCCAATATGGATAAACTTTTTAAACTTATTTTACAGTTTCCTTTTAAATTCAGTATCTGCACGTATGAGAAACCACAGCAAACAAAATCCACATCACCTCTGGCCTTCTACAACATTCTGTATTCCTTAGGCTGTCCCTCTGATTCCTCAGGCATTTTTACTTCAGACAATTTTTCCCTTTTCCTCTATTATCCCAGTCTTCTGCCTTCTCTATCATTTTCTTCACAACATAAAAACTTCTACCAAAGTCCTTCTTGTGGTTTTCTTCTAGAAAATATTGTATGACCACTGTGGCCACATTTTCCATGCACTCACACATTCATCAGTAGGAACATTTTAAATGGGGTTGCACACAAAGGGGGACGCAGTTCCCAGGACACCACAGTGGGAAAGTGAGGCAACTCCACAATGTCACAGTATCAGCAGCACACTCAAGCTACATGCCTGTTGTGTCTGCACCTTAAAGGGGCTACCATCTCAACTGTACCCAGAGACACCTGGCAGTCACCTCTCAGCCCATCCCCTGGGCCACATTCTGGAGTCCCTGTGGGGTCTTGGTAAGTCTCAGCCCGGACTTGCCAAGAAGGGCCAGACTCCCAGTGAGAGTTGGTATTTCCCATGGCAGAGGGTGAGGATAAGCCTCTTGCAGCTATGCTGCTTTGAGTGCAGCCCGGTGCAGGAGCCACCACCCCAGGTGGCATCATGGAGAGCAGGCCAATGACAGGGCCACTGTTCCTTCTCCGGGTGCATCTGAGCAGCACTTCCTTCATGCCTTACAAAGGAGAGAGGGGCAGAAACACACTTCAGACAAACCAGAAGGACAAGGGCCCATAACCGAGTGACAGAGTACCAGAGAACCTCTTAGGTCCCCAGAGTTCCAAGGACAATTAAAGTGACAACATGACCTGACAGTTCGTGGGACAAAGCCAAAGAAATCTCTCTCTCTAAAGGGAAGAAGATACCCAAAGACATTTCCCAGTAGGAAACTGGACCTCTCCGTTCCCAGTTGGGGGTTACTAAAAAAAAAAATGGCCACTCCATGTGCATGACCTCTAATGGAGGGATACCTCCACCAAGTTCCCTCTCACTCAAAGTTGGGTTCAGAGACGTCTCTCTACCCTACAGGATCGCTGTCACAGGTGTGTCTGCTGCAGCAATCCTCATAGTTACTACAAACAACTGAGATTAAAAAGTGAAATTAACAAGGACAGACAAACACAAAAATGAGCACTCTTACTGATATGTGGCCAAAAGAACCTCTGGATCCTCGGGTGTCTCAGTGGGGTCTCTGGGGATCCCAGACGAGCCCCCAAAATGTAATGCTTGAATCTCAATCATCCAGAGAGACCACCAGAGACAGAGATGTCAGAAATGCAACAGCAAGGGTTATTGTCAGTGTGAAACAAGCCTGACAGGGAGCTTGTTCTCTGCACCGCACAGGTGCAGTGCAGGGAAAAGCTGAGTACCTTAAGTTACACAGGCTTTTTATAGGCAAAAGGCGCAAGATAAAGTTACTTGGGGTCAAGGCTGCAAGTGTGCTGCTAATTAACTCATGCTTAGGGGCTTTTTACAGCCAAACATTACTGGACCCCACCTGGGTGAGGTGGTGGCATTTTTACTGCCTTAGGGGTAGATCATCCAGGTGTCTTTAGATAACACTTAACTCATTCTTTCTTGGAACTGCCAGGAATGTGAAACTGAAATCTATTTTACTTCTATAATACAAAATGGCTGCTAGAATACAAAATGGGTTTCTTGAACTAAGTTTACTCTCTTCATTATGAAGCTAAATCCATTGATCAAGCAGATAAACAGGTTAAAGAAAATCCTGATGCAGTAAAGGGAGTGGTGATCTCAGTGCAACATCCTACCCAGAAAAGCTTCCAACTTGTAAAAGTGAATTAAAGAAAAACTTAGAGCTCTGTGTAGTGGTGCACAACTTTAATCCCAGTATCCCAGAGGCACCTTTAATTCCTGAGTTCAAGCCCAGCTTGGTCTACAGATGGAATTTCAGATGAATATCCTCCAGCAATATCCAAATACTTTGTGACTTAGTGAGGCTTTTACTGATTATCTTAATAACTTAAACTGGGCTGGAGAGATGGCTCAGAGGACCCAAGTACAATTCTATCATCTGCCTGGTGGCTCATAATCATCTGTAACTTCCATTCCAGAGGATCTGACACTGTCTTCTGGCCTCAACAAGCATGCGGAATACAGATATACACTTAGGCAAAACACCCATACACAGTGAAGGAAATCACGGAAAAAGCTAGAAAGCTAATGAAGATGTAATTGAAGGAGGGAACCTTATTTCAGCCCCAGCAAGCAGCTTTGGCCACATGGTTCTGAGTCAGGGTCAAGGAGAGAATAAAGGGGCTATAGAATCTCCCTTTGTGACTAAAGAAAGCCACTGAGATCAGAAATGTGTCAGGGATGTCCCTGAATGGAAGAAGCCTAGAGAGGCCATTGCCTGAAGCTGTGAAGGTGAAGCTTCAGTTGCCTTGGAGATGCCAAAGTCATAGAATAACCTGTTAGCATTTCGCACGGGAAAGAACTCGCTAGTATGCTGCTAAGGGAGTCATATTAGGTTTATTAAGGGGGGGGGAAGAAAGGAGAGAGAGGGGGGACGGGGGCAGAGAGGAAGAGAAAAGAGAGAGTCACCCATGTGGTTGGGGCTTTTAAAGGTAGACACGCCTTAAAGATAAACGTCAGAGGCTCTTTAGAGCCCCTGCAGGAGGAGGGATGGGGGGGGGGTGAAGCATGGCCGCAGCAAACAGCAACACCTAAGAGCTGCTAACAGGAAGTAGAACCAGCCCAAGAGATAGAAGTGCATTGTAATCAGCAGAGCTGGGAGGGGCTGGAGATGGAGTTGGGATGCAGAGTGTGGAGTTTGCCCAGTTGATTTTTGGTCTTGCTTTGGTCCGGTATTTCCTCACTGTTTTCCCTTTTGTAATGGTAATTTATATCCTGTGCCATTGTATATAGGAAGTACATCATTTGCTATTTTAATTTTACAGGGAACTACAGTTAAGAGATTGCATGAGCTGGGTGTGGTGGCACATGCCTGTAATATAAGCACTCTGGGAGGCAGAGGCAGCCTGATATCTGTGACTTTGAGATCAGCCTGGCCTACAAAGTGAGTTCACGGGATAGCAAAGGCTACACAGAAAAAGCCTGTCTTGAACAAAACAAACAACAACAACAACAAAAGAGATTGTATGAGTCTCAGAAGAAACTGCACTTTTAAACAGTGCTGATACTGTGATAGACTGTGGAACTTTGGAAGTTGTACTGTATATAATATGTCTACAGCCCTATGAGGCCAGGGAGTGAATGTGGTGGTTTGAGAGAAAATAGTCCCCACAGGCTCATAAAGAGTGTGCATTTGTAGGTGCAGCCTTGTGGAGGAAGCACAAGCCAAGTTCACAGTGGCAGTCCCTTGCCCCATCACTCCTGGCTCCTTCTTCAGCACTGTGTCTGCCTGCACATGGCCACGCTTCCCATCACGATAATGGACTAAACTTCTGAGGCTGTAAGCCATCCACAATTAATTAACTGTTTTCCTTTATAAGGGTTGCTGTGGTCACAGTGTCTCTTCACAGCAATAGAAACCCTAAGACAGAGACCCAAGATGCTGGAGCAGAAAGAGTCAGAGGAGAAGAGGCCAGAGAGGTCCTGGGAGGCTGCAGTCTACGTCAGCCTTGACTGAGCCTTGAGGTTTACCTGTTCAGTTTGATGAGAAGCTCCTGGAGTCTGTGGCACAAGCAGAACTTTTTGCAACTGGCTCAGTCTATAGAAACATAAACTTCAAGGAAACAAGGACAGAAGGCAAAACACTAAACTGGGAGGTCACAGAAATGATTCAA